>JBAHVR010000130.1:120000-250000 GCA_036898135.1 Oncomelania hupensis
ATTGACCGTCTCCCTGTGAGTGTCAAAGCTTGTAACATTAGGAAATTTAGAAATCGTACCCTAACAGTTCCTCAGTTTATAATAATAATAATAACGGATTTTTATATAGCGGGTACTCCAGCCTATGACCAGACTCACCACGCTTTACATAGTCATAACATATAAATACGTGCACTCGATGAAACATTACTTTTGCTACAATACACCAAAAGACGGGACAGTAAAGGTACAGACTATTTACAATTATGTACATAAATTAAAAAAGACAAAGATATACTATTTACAACTATGTACACAAATGACAAAAAAGACAGAAAATAGAATAGCAAAAACCTATTTACAGCTATTTATATGCCCGGTTAGGCCCAGGAAGGAAAACAGTTAAATATTTACAGCCGTGTATACACTTACGGAACAGACATACTCACATAGACAAGAGATGAGAGAATGGCAGCGGGATACAAATCAATCTGAATAATGCAGTTTGAAGAGGTGGGTTTTGAGGGCCTTTTTGAATGCTTGTGTTGATTGTATGTTGCGGATATGGGAGGGAAGGGAATTCCACTGCTTAGGTGCGGAGTAGGCGAATGCACGTTGGCCGTATGTCTTAGTGCGGGTGACAGGAACCTTGAGTGTGCGAGTTGTCAGCAGAAGATCTTAAAGTGCGTGAAGGGGAGTAGACAGACAATAGATCAGCAAGGTAGGAAGGACAAGAATCTGTGAAGAAGTTGTGACAGAGAACAGAGAGTTTGTACTCTATGCGTGCTTGCACAGGAAGCCAGTGAAGGGAATGTAGTAGAGGTGTGATGTGATCACGTTTCTTAGCTCGGAGTTTGCGAATAAAGCTAATAAAAGCTAAAAACTAATATTTTCCCGTCAGAATGGAACAACAGGCTTTAGACACTACTGTCGCGATCTACCGATGTAGTCTCTTAGAGCAGATTTTAACGTAAAATCATTCTCCAAAGTCGTTGTAAAATTGTCTTCAAATAAAAACAGAACCAAAGGACGAACAAAACGTTTCCGTGTTCCTCCACTAAAACTACGTTTAGCGGCTGTAAAATAACAAAACAACCTAAACTACAATTAGTTGTAGACGTTTTTACTGTATTTGGCGGATTTGCGTATTTCATAGTACACTATACGTCATTCACATCTTGGCGTGGGATATGGAACAGTGTTACCTCCAGATCGGACAATATTCACGAAAGCGCGCGAGTGCAATATTGTCTGATCGAGATGTGACGATTTTTCATATTCCACGTCTAAGAGGTGAATAACCTGTATGTATCTATTTCCTCAATTGGAACAATAGAGGAATCGAGATTAGAATAGCAGAGAAAGATGTGTGTGAACGACCACTTTTCACATTACTTTCCAATATTGTCATCCGAATGCGCAACCAAAACTAGTCCACAATCAAAAACTTTCCTTCACATTTATTTCAGCAGGCACACACACACATAAACGCTCGCTCGCAAATACACCCACCCACCCACTCACCCACCCACCCACACACCCACGTACACAGAGTAAAGAAACATGAACACCAGAAAGTGACCCATGACAGGTTTCTTCATCCAAACTTCACCAGCGCAAAACAATGCCAGTTTCATTCATCGATTCGTCTCCGCTTCGTTCACAATGTAGACCTAGTCTTTAGTCAACTCTGGCTTTGGCAGTCAAAGAAAAACAATGCCAGATTCATTTGCTGATTCAGTAGGTCCATTTATTCTTTTGACTCTTCCTTTCCTTGAGACCATTGTGGGTATAGTATTTGTGAATGAGTGACGGTTTGGGAATACACACTTGCTGCTTTAGCGCGTCTTAGAAAGTACAAGACGACCGTCTGGTTTTCCAGTCTTGGCAGAACAGGCATAGGAGATTGCGATTCGTACATGGGTTAGAGTAGGTCCTGTAGTCTTACGACTTGTACATTTTACACCTTGCAGGAAACACCGTCATCTGTGATTGGTCAATAACCAAGCGATATCAGTTTTAGTCCCACTCTGGCCAGTGAAAATATAAGACATTTGTGGAAATCGAGACATATAGTAGTAATAGTAGTACTTCTTCTTCTTCTTCTTTTTCTTCTTCTTCTTCTTCTTCTTCTTCTTCTTCTTCTTCTTCTTCTTCTTCTTCTTCTTCTCCTCCTCCTTCTCCTTCTTCTAGTTCTTCTTCTTCTTCGTCGTCTTCTTCTTCTTCTTCTTCTTCTTCTTCTTCTTCTTCTTCTTCTTCTTCTTCTTCTTCTTCTTCTTCTTCTTCTTCTCCTCCTTCTCCTTCTTCTTCTTCTTCTTCTTCTTCTTCTTCTTCTTCTTCTTCTTCTTCTTCTTCTTCTTCTTCTAATTCTTCTTCTTCGTCTTTTTCTTGTTCTTGTTCTTGTTCTTCTTGTTCTTCTTCTTCTTCTTCTTCTTCTTCTTCTTCTTCTGTACGTGACATAATGGTATAGTTGAGAATTACTACTGCTACTACTACTACTACTACTACTACTACTACTACTACTACTACTACTACTACTACTACTACCTTCTCCTTGTCCCGTTGTACTTATCACCCCGTGGGGGTGCCGGGGGTTTCAGTATAAATAGTATCCCCACTTTCTGGAAATTTAGTGCTTTAAATTCCCACTGTCGCTGTCTTTCTCATTTGCTCTTTCTCATTCCTGCTCTGTTCTATCAATCTGCTATACTATCTTCTTCTTCGCTAGACCAGTCGCCTACCTTTTTTCTTGAAAACTCTTCCAGGACATGACTCCTTATTTGTGTATGAGGTCTGTTGGATCAGCTTGGGAATATTGGACGCTTTCTGCCAGGTGGTCACTAGGGCTTTCTATGACGTTATTATTTAGCAATGTAGGCATTTTATATGTATGTGTTTTGTTAATAATGTATAATGATGTTTGTATTCTATTTTGTTTTTGTAAACGGGGGTTCGATAAATTAGAGTACAGCCTCAGCGTCCCCTGCGTGGGATGTCTTTATTGTAAAGTAACCGGCTGGTGGAGAGCCTTCAGTGTTACCACTAGGGTTGTTTCAGCAGATCTTTTATGCGGATCAGGGGTTGTCCGGTCCTGATTTGGCTCGGAAGACTTCTTTCCTTCCAATCAATATTTGACCTATATATATATATGTTATATATTATGTCTACGCTAATTAAATTGTCAATGTACTGTGCTGCTAACTTGCATAATTATATGTATATGCATATTTGTACGTGTGTGTGTATGTGTGTGTATTTGGGTGGGTGTGCGTGTATGTGTGTATATATGTGTATGTATAGGTGTATGTGGGTGGGTATGTTTATATATGGGTGTGTGTGTGTGTGCGTGTATATGTGTGTATGTGTATGTGTGTATGTGTATATCCATAATATATATGTAGTATTAATACAATTTATTAACTTTGTCTCTTAGTTATGATAGCTGTAGAAATTGAATAGTGTTATTTTAATTTGTGCTAAACTGTATTAGTGTATTAGTACACATGTGATATGGTTTTGTGGTTGTAAGTTATGATAGGATGACGATGAGTATGTGGTGGGCATATGTGTTTTTATACAGTGCGTATCCTGGTGGCAAAACAAATTTTCCTCTTTGATGGAATAAAGAATATATTGACTTGACTTGACTTGACTTGACCTATTCTAAAACAACATATTATAAACCGTTCATACCTGTTATCCAATTCGTATGGTCATGAATCATGCTTGTTAGCGTTGCCCCACCAACCGCGATAGCTTAATTAGTACAGCTGCAAAGTCAATCAGTTGAGCGGCCGTTTTCCCTAAAGAGTATTATTCCCTTCTAGCTCATTGAATGACCGTGTAACGCTTTAAAATGATAGGATGAACAGAGAACAATGAACAGATGAACAGTCAGCATAGGGGGAGGAACAATCTCCAACCTTCGTTTTGCGGATGGCATTGATGAATTGGATGGAGAGGAACAAGAACTTAAACAGCTGGTACAGAGGCTTGACACCGCCTCCAGAGCCTATGGAATGGAAATAAATGCAGAGAAGACCAAAATGATGACAACAACACCAGAGGCATCAACATGGACATCAAAGTCCAAGGCCAATCCCGCAACACAGTGCATAGCTTCAAATATTTAGGGGCCATTGTATCAGACAGTGGGTCCCGACAGGAAGTCCTCTCCGGGATCGCACAAACAACTGCTGCCATGGCGAGGTTCAAGCCAATTTGGAAAGACAGGACCATCAGTCTACATTCCAAGATAGGACTGCTGCGCTCCCTTGTCATCTCCATCTTCCTATATGCTTGTGAAACATGGACCCTCACAGCAGATCTACAACGAAGAATACAAAGCATGGAAATGAGGTGCTACAGAAGACTTCTGGGCATTTCCTATACCCAGCACTTCACCAACGACGAAGTCCGACATGACATCACACAAGCCATTTGGACAACACGATGACCTGCTCACAGTGGTGAAAAAACTGAAACTCCGATGGTATGGCCACGTCACCAGATTATCAGGTCTTGCAAAGACCATCCTGCAAGGCATAGTGCAAGGAGGTAGAAGAAGAGGGAGACAGAAAAAGGGGTGGGAGGACAACAATCGAGAATGGACTGGTTTGACACTGAGCGAAACAATCAGGGTTGCTGAGGACAGGGAAAGATGGAGTACGCCGGTTAAACGATCATCTGTGGTGCCCCTACGACCTTCGAGTTACGGGATGATAGGATAGGATAGGAACAGAGTTATTTTTTATTATTGCGACTTCTTCAGCTCAAAGAGCTGCTCATGGCTCTTCCTGAGATTCTGGGTCTCCCTCAACCAGTTGAAGACGCAAACTCGCTGCATTCTGTGCACTCTCTGACGCCAAGGACCATTGTGTTGGACCACTGCGTCAACGCGATGTTATGCATGTTTATGTGAATACATAATAATACCATACTAATATTTTGGCTGCCTAAAATTTGCCCTCGTGAGAGACGAAAAAATAATATTAAGTTAAACAAATATTTTAAATCTCCCAAGACTTTTGCGTTGGCTTGGTGGATTGACACACTCTACAAAAAAAGAGCGGGTTATTATCTCTCTCTCTCTCTCTCTCTCTCTCCAACATATGCACGCACGGATACATACACACACACACACCCTCACACTCAAGATAATCCGATAAAATGTATTTCCAGACAACCAACCCTCAAAACAAAACAAAAAAAAACTGGCGTGTTTATGATATAATTGACCCCAGCAACCTTGGCCTCTGGGGTAAGCAAAAACGATGGCACGGGAAGCTATAGTGTCACTAACCCTAAGGTTAATGTTCGTAGGAATTTTGAACAAAATCCGTTCAGTGAATCTTGAGATAGGGCGTGCAACGGCCCGACCGACAGACCGACTTTTGGCTCGTTCTGATTCCCGACTACATTAAAAATGTTTTTAGACGAGTCTGTAAATACAAAATCCACAGCTATCTTACCTTGGTTGGTAATTATCCGTAGATTTGAAAGTACTTGATGGTCCTCGGTTCTTGGTTCACCTGTAGTATATGTTCAAGGAAACACATTAGCCATTATCTAGAGACCTTTTCTGTATTTCCCTTCCCGTCCTTGAAAATCTAAGGACGTGTAATGATGACTTCTTAGGGCATCAAGGGTGTGGCGGGTAGAGGAAGGATCAGTAACAGCTTTTACAGTTTCTGTTGCTGGATGTAGCATTAAGTACTGTTTCAGACTAATTTCCCCGTTCTTCAAGAGTAAGAGAGAGATGGAGGGAGGGGGAGAAAGAGAGGGGGAGATAGAAGAAGAAGGAGGAGGAGGAGAAGAAGAAGAAGAAGAAGAAGAAGTAGAAGAAGAAGAAGATTCAATAGTTTATTACAAGAAGAAAATGATTTTAGCATTAATTTGCTAATCTTACAATCAGTCCTTCTTTCAATCACTCACACATTTACTTTAATCATTTATCCGCATTCATGCAAAGACAAACATGGATTTTAAATTAAAGGAATAAACAAGCTAACTTCGTAACAAGGAAACTAACAATACTAAATATAACACATTTAACTGGAACCATTTAATTTAATAAAGAGAGAGAGAGGCTGGAAGAAGAAGAAGAAGAAGAAGAAGAAGAAGAAGAAGAAGAAGAAGAAGAAGAGAGAAGAAGAAAGAAGAAGAAGAAGAAGAAGACGAAGACGAAGAAGAAATAATAGGAAGATAAGGAGAGAAAGAGAGTGAGAGTGAGAGAAGGAAAGAAAGCGTAAGAAATGATAGGAGAGTGGGGGAGGGTTGTGGCGCTAAGAAGACAAACAGATGGATTGAGCGACGGACAGAGAAAATACAAGTAAAGTCAGACATTCCAACAAGAAGTTTGTTTTTAAAAGCCAATATTTCAACCAATATTCTAAACCTTCATCAAGACAAATTCAGTGACCAGATTTTACAAAAGAAAGGGAAACTATATACTTGGTTTGGAATGAAATAAAGGAGAGAGAGACAGACAAGCAGAGACGGAGAGAGTTGACAGCCAGGAGACAGAAAGATCCCTCCTCCATCTGAAATCGGTCAAGGACATTGCCCTATAAATAACACACCCGACACTGAGATAGGGAATTCCCTAGTGTCGAAGCAAGCGAGCGATGCCAGATGCATCGTATACCCTTCCGTCCCTTTATCCCATCTTCTCGATCCACGATGATAGGCCAGATGGGTTGAGGAAGTGCAAACCCATGGCTTCCACACTAAATGGCCAGAAGTTAATTCCGCGAAAAGCAGGCTGCATGAAGATCAGCTATCTATTACTTACACCAAGGCCATATAAGCCATGAGACGAGCGGGATGGTGGCGTGGATGGAGGTGGTGGTGGTGGTAGCATTGGGGAGGGGCAGATGATAGACCTTTCGTCGGGGGTGGGGGAGGGAATGTGTAAGTATATAAAGCTTAGAAGAAAAATTTTAAAAAGAAATAGTAGAGAGAGAAAGAGAGAGAGAGAGAGAGTTAGTTGAAGAAAGAAATTGGATAATTTTATATAATGGAATAGAGTAATGGTAGACATTATTGGGTTAGATAGTAAAGTGTGAGAAAAAGAGAGAGAGAGAGAGAGAGAGAGAGAGAGAGAGAGAGAGAGAGAGAGAGAGAGAGAGAGAGAGAGAGAAAAGAAGAAGAAGAAGAAGAAGAAGAAGGGAAAGGAGGAGGAGGAAATAGAAGAAGAAGGAGGAGCAGGGGAAGGAGGAAAAGGTGAACAGACATACACTAAAGAGATGAAGCAGAAAACCATGAGAGACCAAACAGACAGACCTAACGCGTAGCAGTTAGCGATGACGTACTGTTGTACCATGCAGACAACAGGACGCTAATGGGTATTTGTAGCAGTCATCAACAAGCTGACAGCACACAGAACCCACAGTAATAGTCCACGACCTTTCTATATAGAGCAAAAACTCATTCTATCAAAACGCGGCAATGGTCATCAGCAGGCTGAGAACAAAACATAACGCAAAGTAAGTGCTGGACACCTAACACGGCCATGATACCGCCGCCTTAAAAAAGAGGCCAGTCATCCTGCATACCGCCCTATGCTCACGTTTAGCGGCGGTATAACACACTTTGTCCCACCGCCCTAGCTCAATTGGTAGAGCGTTCGCCTGGCACACCGATGACCCAGGTTCGAATCCCGTGGTGGGCGATATAAAATGTGGCCATTTTCACTGTCCATTTTAGCAGTAGGATTGCTTTGGTGGTTCAGTGTTGATTCAGGTTCTTACCCCTCTTTCCCTGGGATGGTTATAACCTCAATGTTCATTCGTATAACACGTTGTGAATTTAAAACTTTGTTCTTTTATTTCATACAACAACATCAAACAGTATTGCGATGACAAATGGACGATAGTTTTGAGACCGTTGACTTTTCGATGTGTCGATCACCTTCGTATCTGAATATCTCATTTGTTTAAGTTTCGCTAAGTTAGGAAGCCATTGACGCTAGTTCGAAGAAATTAGACAGTTTATGTGGATGACCTACTTTCTTTGTGCGTCAATGACTTCCTTGTCTGGAACTTGCAATCTTAGGAGACCCAACTTTCCAAAGCAAAAAAAAAGCAAAGCAAAAAAACAACACAGACCAGCGATCTATAGTTGTAATGGTGAGAATATCGAAATGTTTGTGTCCGAAATACGTACTTGTGCTGTTGGATTTTTGACTACCCATGCTTGTCCGGACCTCACCATGTAAGGCTGTGCGACCTGCGAACTTCAGCACAGACCCGTCTTTGAAAATTCACTCTGAAGATTCCTATCATGTTCATGTTCTATGTGAAACTTTTTTTTTTAAATCGTATTTGACAACAATAAAAACAAGACTGACACGTTTTCTTTTTTGTCAAAACACGATAAAATGAACGTTGTTTACTGTTAATCAAATCAAGGCAGAATCGCCAACGGTATTGTTACCAGTGCAGACTAACCAAGCAGTCTGTCAAACATTTAAGAGGTCTCCCTCGGTTCTCTTTTGACCAGTCTTGCCTACTGGTTTGCAGAACGTCCTGTGGGACACATGGCGTCACCAAAACGAGGGCCATGAATCACGTGACAAACGCCATCTGCCAACAGCGCCACCAGCAACACGTCGTCCCAACAACGGGGGACTACTCTTCATAACCCTGAAGGACAATTTATCTCCCCTTGCTTTAGTAAGGAGCGCGAAGGATGATGGGAGGAGGTAGGGGTGAGGTGATGTGAAAAAGGATAGAGGAGGAGGACGTGGATGATGATGATGATGATGATGATGATGATGATGATGATGATGATGATGATGATGATGATGATGATGATGATGATGATAATGATGATGATGATGATGATAATAAAGGCAAATGTGAACTAATCAACACCAAAAAGTCGAATTATTGGATTGAAGGATTCCAATTTATGAATATAATTATTGCCACTCAATCAGTCAGTGTCAATTATTTCTCAGTCTTATTCCCTCTAAAATCCAATGTCTCTTTTTCTGTCTCTATCTCTTTCTACTCTTTCTGTCTCTGACTTTCTAATCTTTGTCTCTCTGCTCATAATGTTTCTCTCTCTCTCTCTCTCTCTCTCTCACTCTCACTCTCTCTCTCTCTCTCTCTCTCTCTCTCTCTCTCTCTCTCTCTCTCTCACATACATAGTAGTTTCTCATTGACAAATAATCTCTTTCACACATGCACTCATTCCTAAACCTTTCCTCCTCCATTCTCCTCTCCACACACGCATGCGTGCAATAATGATCACCCACGCAACAAATCTTTCCACTTGTGCACGCATTTAAAACAAAAAAATATGTGTGTGTGTCTTTAAGGTAGTTATTAAAACTGCTTTTTCAAAGAAAAATGCTATGCACACCCACTGTCACGAACCGGCTAGTCTTAACTCTGCTTGTTGACTATTTAGCCATGTGTAGTCTTTGTAACAGTAGAGAAGTTAGACTATTACTCAGCCGCAATTAAATTACACAGCAAGCCACACACCGCGAGCCCGACCCACGCTTCGCAGTGAGTCAGCACTTGAGCTTTGAATCGGACCGTTTTAACCAATCAGCAGCAGGCTAAGTGGGTAGAGCAGTTTTGACTGTGTCAAAACCTAGCACAGCTTGGTCAGTCGTGTGTGAGACGAGGAAGAAGTAACATCTCCTTAGCTAGCAGAGAACTATCTTCACTCATAGACCAGGAAGCAGGACTTAGAATCTCAGAATTCTATTAAGTCACAACGGGCCTGAACTTGTCAAACAGGTAAATGAACACCCTTCTGTTTCATCGTGATATATTTGTATTATTGTTGAAATTATGTTTGAAGAATTTGCTATGCATAAATGTGAATTGTTAATCCGAATTTGCCGTACCACGTGGAAGAGCCGAGCACGAGGCGAAACACGACCGGTTGCGCCGCCATGTTGTATCCCGTACGGAACCACTGTTGTTTAACTTATATGTATGTTTGCAGACCAGTGGCTGTACCCGTGAATGTTTATAATATTATTAATTCTGTATGTGTATAGTTAGACACGATTTGATATTTATGTATGTATAGGAATTTAGAGTGAGATTCCAGTGGAACCCGGAAGTAGCAGAATGTTCGTCGCTTATGTATAGAGATGTGGAGCTATCACTGAGGGCTACTTGGCTTTCAGTGAGACGCTCTGCACAAACCGATTATTCAGGGTTGTGCAGAATTTCGTCTCTTATATTACAGACGAGCAGGCGAGCTATCCCGAGCTATCCCGAGCTATCCTGTGCACCCCACTCCACAGAAACGACTAGTTGGTTGAGGAACCTCTACCGCACAAGTCGGAACGAGCGACCCGGTAAAACACCCTGTCAGACCCCACAGCGTGGCAAGGGAACCCAACTACACAACGACAAAGGTGTACCAGAAGCTACCTCACAGAAGGACTTCGAACACCCCACACATGAGTTAAGTGCAAAAACGAAGGTGCACTTAAACTGATCATAACAGGACCACAGTAGTCCAACTCTTCAGAAACTGTAAAACGGACCACAGTAGTCCAAATCTACATGAAATATTATAGCAAGTGCCCGAGGAAGAAATAACAGCTGCCTAGACTATCAGCGATCGAACTATTAGCATTGAAAGAGACTTTTTAAGTTAGATTAGTACTTAGAGAATCTTGTATAGAGTAGAAGAAATAAATGTGTGATTTTAACTGTTATCAAGTGGCTGGACTACATATGATTCATAGCCGTGTGAAAGCTAGTGTGACAGTAATCTTTTACCATTTTTCTATCTATTTCTGTACCCCAACCTTAACACAGAACGAGCTAAACAAATAAATTTATTAAAGTAATTCATAGGGTGACTTACTAGCAGTTCCCACCGAATAAACGTGAGGGTCCATAATTCCATTGTGCAGAGCCCATAAACCCCACGTGACACTTTAATTGGCGAGCCTAGCCAGGATCTGTGTATAATAGGAATTGGGTATAACCGGACCTAAGTACAATAACATTAGATAACAGTAGAAGTAGAATAACTTAGAATAGTGGTAACAGAAACTGATCAGTTGTGGTGCACTATTCTTTACGTAAAAACTTTTTTGCTTCAAATATTTTTGTGCCTGTATGTTGCATTGTTCTTTTGCAGGTTTTGCTTAAATAACTGTTGTATGCCATTTGACTCTTGTTTTATTCTATTATTGATTTCGAATTGTATGGTCTTTGCATTGTTTTTATTGACTTGCAATATTGCTAGTGTTTTGGTATTCCACGTGATTCAGAGGTTGTTCATAGACACGTTTGGCAATGTCGGACCCAGTGGCCTTGAGATTGCGTTTCAAGGAACTAGGAGAAGCTTTACACTTAGCAGGGGCAGACCTAATTGCGTATATCAATGCAGAGGTAGAGAAACAGGAAGCTAAGGCAGAGAGAGCAGCAGAGAGAGAGGCGAAGAAACTCGAAGCAGAACAGCGAAAAGCAGAACTAGAAGCAGAGCAGAAGAAATTAGAGGCAGAGAGAGAAACGAGGAAATTAGAGCTAGCAGCAGAGAGAGATGCAGAAGTTAGGAAATGGGAGTATGAGAGGGCAGAAAAAGAAAAAGAGAGGGAAGAAAAGGAAAAAGAAAGACAGCATGAGTTAGAGCTAAGAAGATTGGGATCAGGAGCTTCAAGTTCTTCCTCAACCCCTCCCCACTCAGATCAGCTAGAGGTAGCATCCAACCCTGTACAAGGAATGTCATTTCCACTGGGAACATTCAATGAGAGAGAAGAAGGTCTAGATCTCTATCTGACTAGGTTTGAGCGTCTAGCAACAGAGTATAAACTAGATCCCACTCATTGGTCTTTTAAGCTTAGTCAAGGGCTTAGAGGAAAGGCTTATGACATCTACAGTAAGCTACCGACTGACAGAGTGACTGACTATCACAAAGTAAAAGAGGCACTCCTAACGGGATTCGAACTGACAGGAGAATGCTACCGGCAAAAGTTCCGCACCAATCGGAGAGTGAAAGGAGAGAGCTATGCGCAGTTCGCGGATCGGTTGTCCACAACGCTGGATAAGTGGATTAGCCAGTCAGCCACGGCTAAGACGTATGATGGACTGACAGAACTGTTAGTATGGGAACAGCTACGGGAAACCATGACCCCCGAGCTGAGAACATTCTCAGTAGAGCAGGGCGCGGAAAGACTGGAAGATCTGGTCAAGGTCGCAGATAGGTACGTGGCCGCACACGGAGAAGCCAAGAGCTTCAGGCGAGACCTAAAGCCTAACGGGAAAGAGGCACAGAAACGAAGCCCTAACCGGGAAGAGCGCACCGCGAATAAGCCGAATAACCCCAGACCTGGGCAAAATAAAGGACCCAACACGGAATTCGGGAAAAGAGGTCCCGCAGAACAGAGACGGTATTGTTCGTTCTGCAACAGAAACAATCACTCCACCGCAGAATGTTTCAAGTTGGCCGCACAACGTAGGGAAGAGCGCGAAAGCCGGCCAGCGCACAGAGTTCTAACTCAAAGCAGCGGTAACAAGCCACACACGATCGGAGATCACCCATCGGTGACAGACACGGTCAAGGTCAACGGAAAAGAAGCGAACTGTCTGTATGACACAGGTCTATCATACGACGCGATAGTTAGCGAATCTCTTGTATCGCGCGCGGACTTGACAGACAAGACAGTCGACTTACAAGGAGCAGACTTGACGAAACCGACGACTACTTGCCCAATAGCTTGGATCGAAGTAGAGAGTAGGTACGTCACAGGACGAATCCAAGCAGCTGTTTTACAGAAACCCCTGTATGATCTAGTGCTAGGTTGTAGGTATGTGTTCTTAGGCACGCCCCTAAAACTGTAGAGATAGCTGCAGTGCAAACCAGGGCCCAAGCTAAAACCCAACCACCCCAGCCCGAGTTCGCTCCGAATCCAGGACTCGAAGAGATCAAAACAGCACAGAAAGAAGACACCTCGATAGCGAAGTGCTTCCAGAAGCTACCCAAGGCGCACACACCCCCGCACAAGGGAGACTTCTACATGGAAGAGGGAGTTCTACATCGACAAGGAGATGGAGATCACACCCAACTAGTACTACCAGCCACCCTTCGAGCCCAAGTACTAGAACTTAGGCCACAGCATGCCACTCAGCGGACACATGGGAATTGGAGCCACAGTGCAGAGAATCAGCGCACACTACTATTGGCCAGGAATCACGGAGGATGTCAAGCGCTACGTGAAATCTTGCCACCAATGTCAACGATATTCCCCGCGACATCACACCGTACCAGTTACCTTAGGACCATCGGTAGTAGTCGGCGTGCCATTCCAGCAAGTCTCAGTAGACATAGTAGGACCACTGCCCATGACCAAGAAGCGGAACAGATTTCTACTCACACTCGTCGACGCATGTACGATGTGGTGCGAAGCAGTCCCGTTGCCAGCGATCGACACCAAGAAGATTGCAGATGCACTCATCGCCATCTTTACCAGAGTCGGATTCCCGGACAGCATTAGAACGGACAACGGATCTCAGTTCACCGGCCGCCTGATGCAAGACGTGTTCGAGTTGATACAAGTTATCACATTCGCACACCACCATACCACCCAGCCAGCAACGGACAAGTAGAAAGACTGAATGGAACCCTTCTCACCATCCTCAGGAAAGTCGCCGACGACAATCCAGAAGCGTGGGACACCTACGTGAATGCGGCACTGTTCGCATACCGAGAAACACCCCATGCAGCCACAGGCTACACCCCGTCAACATTGCTATTCGGCAGACCTCTAGCAGGACCGCTAGAAGCCCTACGCAGAAGTTGGACGGAGGCCAAGATAGACGACACACCAAGAGGTGCCACCAAGTACGTCGCAGACCTGCAGGAAACCCTCAAAGCAACGTGGAAGAAAGCTGGTGAAGCACTGAAGAAGGCAAGAGCCCGTCAGGCGAAGTACTACAACCGCCACGCGAAGGACAGAGATAGCAAATATGAGCGTAAAGCCCCTTTGTTTTCCTAACGCTATTTTAGTACAATATAGGGCTGTTTTATGGGCATTTTAAAAAAATCCGGCATTTGCTAAATATAATATATATTCGTATATCTTGCGTCTTTGGTTAAAACAAAAAAAATTACAACCCTTCTTCAATTATTTGAGGCATATCAGACTCAGATATCAAACACTTCAAAAAACGCATTCATTCCCTGCACAACACCAAGCACGCACAAGCCCACATTAAGCTGGGTTTGTAGTAGGCCTAAATAAAATACTGTATGAGTTTACTATTTTCTCACGCACTAAGCTAGCCTTGACACACAAACTATAGGACAGAATTGTGAGCATGTGCACAAGCCCACATTAAGCTGGGTTTGTACTAAATAAAATACTGTATGCGTTTACTATTTTCTCACGCACTAAGCTAGCCTTGACACACAAAGTATAGGACAGAATTGTGAGCATGCGCACTGCTGTTGCACTATAAATAATCTTAAAACATCGAAATAAATGTAAATGTATAAACTATTTGCGCACAAACGCACTCACACACACATGCAAGTAAATTAATTTACAACATGAAAAAAAAAAAAAATAAGTCACAACACAGAATCGAACCCACGCCTCCTTAATTACAAGTCCGCTGCACTACCTCGCAGCCATTAACGCTTGATGTTTGTACTGCGAAAATTAATCTATATAATCCCAAACAACTATACCAGACTAATTGTGCTACATGGCGCAGGTGGTTGGAATGTAAATATAATATATTCTTTTTAATCATCAAAAAAAATTGCAACCCTTCTTTAATCATTTTAGGCGAAATCACACGAAGGGCTTTGTTGGAATTCTGCCACGTCACGATTGTGCCGCTATGTTAACAATGACAGCGCAATTGGAATTCTGCCACGTCACGATTGTGCCGCAATGTTAACAATGACAGCGCAAAAATGACATTGCAATTTGCAGTGATGTGAAGAGAGGATCAACCGCACGGAGTGTATTTATGACATGTCTTATCCTCGTGTGATTGAAAACGTTGACGAAAACATTAATATATTACAAGGCCTTGTTGATTTAACAGTATCAGACGACGAAAACGTAGACGAAAGCGCAAACAGTGGTTGTGTTACTGTTAAACGAGAACTTGAAGTTGAAGCGACTGATGCCATCAGTGATGAATGTGAATTAGAAAAAATAAACAATATTGATGCCAACATTGAGTATTACTCTAAACACCTTAAGTATTACCAAAACTTAAGAAAAACATATAGAGAAAAGGGATACTTAGCTGCTGTTGGGTTTGAAACAACAGAACAAAAGAAACTACCAAAGAAGCCAAAAGAAGTACAATTTGTTCAATCTACAAAACCAGCCGCAAAACGAAAAGTGTCTGAAAAAGAGAAAGAAAAAGATATTACTAAATTGAGAGGTCGCGAGCTGCTTGACAGATTGGAAAAACATGTTGTAAAAATAATTACCCCTGGTGTAAAACGGCCTGAAATTCCCGAGTTTGACGAAAATGAACAAAATGTAGACAAGATTGAAAATATATTAATAAATGGTGAAAAATGTATTAAGCATAAACATTCTATGATTTTATCTGACGCTGTTAAATTTGGGTTGTGGATTGAAAAGTACCAAGAGTTAGACAAACAAACATTTGAAACCTTTGTTCAAAACACGTTAACCTTTGGTGTAAGTTATGCATATGGACTAAAACGAGTGGCTTATGTGTTTTCAACGTATAAAAAACTGCAAAGGTTAAACATAAGTTTGGACATTGCTATGAAAATAGCTGAAAAAATAAAAAAGGCTATGCTGTCTTATCCAGCACGAGCAAGAACTTGGATGAAATAAGGTGAGTTTTTGTTTTTTATGCAATCGCCGGCAATGGGATTAAAGGGGAAGCTTTACACATGCAAGTAAATTAATTTTATTGTCGCTGTGCCTGACTGTCTGTCTGTTTGTCTGTCCGTCTTTCTCTCGTCAATTGTTACCCCAACCCGCCCATGGTTTCCCCTTTTAAATAGGTTGCAAGCAAAGTTGACAGCACAGTCATGTTTCTCTGCCCCAACGGTTTATTGATTGAAAGGCCGCGTTAATGTTTACACAGTGGTAAAGCGTGAAGCGACGGCAATGCAGTGATGCATGACAAGTCTGAGATATAAAAACGTTATTACGCATTCATAAGTAAAGTTGCGGTTGCTTCCCTTTGACTGTATTTGGTGGTTTGGTGGTCTCTTATAACAATTAAATTATACAAGTGAAAAAAGAAGAACTTCAGATTGTTCCGCCAGACACAGAGCCATTAAGATTTCCTAATTAAGAAAATAAAAAAGACTAAAAATGACGGACACAGAAAGGTTCTGGAAGGAAATGGAAATGTTTTTTTAATTCTCCCCACTTTCATATGTTAGAAGATGAACGCTGGAAAATCTTTTTTTGAATGCAGACTATATGATCCAGATATTTATGATTTTGACCCCTTCACTGGACAATATGAAATAAATGAAGATTACAAAGTTAAATGCAAAAGTCACTTCTCAATAGTCTTTCATAAACTTACAAAAGAAGAATACAACAAAAGTGACTTGTACCCAAAATCATATTACTTTAAATATTTTTGGTTACATTTTATTAAACAAGTTCGCAAACTAAATCCTCATGTAGTCAAACAAACTGTTTGTGATTGTGGACCCGACTGCGAATGTGATCATGACTGTGAGTATGATTGTTATTGTTTTTGCGAATGTGATGGCTTTTCATATTAAAGTTAGGGTTAGTTTTTTTTTTTTGTTTGTTTTGTTTTGTTTTTTTTTTAATTCAATTTATTCAGTTTAAAGTTGTTTTAAAATACTATTTAAAGTTTTGTTATCAGTATAAAAATGACGGACACAAAAAGTCTTTCGCAATCTCCTTTGTTTAAAGACATCTTTCAAACTTTACAACTTCAAATTTTTGACAGTCAAAATGTTATTAAATCTGTTTATAATAATTACGAATTTGTACTCAACAATTTTACTTTCAAATCTCCAGTTAAAATACGAATCCACGCGCAGATAACTTTTATTAAACCCGGCAGTATTGATGAAACGATGACTGTGTGGATTTCTTCAAGTCAAATTGAAGTGTTAAAATCTTCAGACCTAGACAATGCTTATAACAACATCTTAATCCAGTTACAAGACAGCATTGAGCGTGCAACATTGAAAGGGTCCGGGTGGGCCGAAGGAACTCTTGAATCATTAGAACTGAACATTGCAAAGTATAATCCAATCAAAGGAAAATCTTATATCCCTCTTCCCAAAGAAATTCTTGACAAAAAGGCTGTATTGAATATTAAGAACACCGACGACAAATGTTTTGTGTGGTGTGTTTTGGCTAAACTATATCCTATTCAGTCGAAACAACATCCCGAAAGGGTGGCGCTATACAAAGATAAAGTAACGAACTTAAATCTTAAAGACATTAATTTCCCTGTTAGCCTTGACGCCATTGACAAATTTGAATCACAAAACTCTCCTATAACAGTCAATGTATATGTTTGGGACCCTGAATCAAAACTTATGCCTTTACGAATCTCTCCTAATGCACCATCGTTTTCAGACCTCAATCACCACGTTGATCTTTTACTAATAACAGACCCGCAAGATCCTAGCATGCAACATTATACTGATACGAAACATATCTAGATTATTAGGACACACTTCAAAACATCATGGCAAACAATATTTGTGCAGACGCTGTTTAACTAGAGTCTCTAATCTCCAAGTGGCTGACAAGCACAGTAAAATTTGTAAAAGTATGACAGATATTCAAACCCGTCTTGTGTTACCGAAGCCAGGTTCTCAAGTATATTTTAAAAACATCAACAAACAATTCAAGCAGCCTTATATAGTTTATGCCGACTTCGAATCATTGATTTTAAAATATCAAGGCCCACAAGGATTTTGTACGCCTAATTCATTCCTTACACACCTTCACGAAGTCTGCAGTTTCGGGTATGTAGTTGTTAGAGCCGACGGACAACATACAGAGCCGGTAATTTACAGAGGGCCTGACGCAGCTAGGAAGTTCTTAGATGAGATGAACAAAATATACAAATTGTGTTTACTGCAGCTAGATAATCCGGTGCCAATGATATTTACTGAATCTGACTCCCATAATTTTAAAGCAGCTACACATTGCCACATTTGTAATAAAGAGTTTGACCCGAAGGACACAAAGGACACAAAGTCCCAAAGAGTGAGAGATCATTGTCACATAACAGGGGCATTTAGAGGTGCAGCTCATCAGAAATGCAACTTGGAATATGGAATCAAACATTTCTCTCTCCCTATTTTCATTCACAATCTTCGAAATTACGACTCCCATTTAATCATGCAGGCAGTGACGAAAGCATACAAAGTGTCATGTATTGCCGAGACAGAAGAAAAATATAAAACTTTCACTCTGAATAAATTAAAGTTTTACGACAGCTTTCAACATTTGTCTTCCAGTTTAGAAACACTAGCTAAGAACTTACCCAGCTATCCTATCACTAGCAAATATTTTCCAGACGTTACACTTATTCGGAAAGGTGTGTATCCTTATGAATACATGGATTCTTGGGAAGTGTTTGAAGAACTAGAATTGCCACCTAAAGAGAACTTCTATTCTTCACTCAATAAAAGTTTCATAACTGATACCGATTATGAACATGCTCACAGAATGTCTGGAATGCACTCGGATGTAAAAACCTTGGTGACTACCACGACATATATTTAAAAGCCGACGTCTGTTTGTTGGCTGATGTGTTTGAAAAATACAGAGAAACGAGTTTACATCATTACTCCCTCGACCCTTCTCATTATATTTCTTCGCCAGGAATGAGTTGGGATGCTTTCTTAAAACTTAGTGGTTCTAAAATCGATCTCATAACTGACCAGGTAATGATGACAATGATTGAGTCGGCATTCGTGGAGGAATAAGCGTGGCAGCTCATAATTATTGCAAAGCCAACAATAAATACCTGAAGCACTATGACCCCTCGCAGAAATCTAATTATATAATGTACTTTGACGCCAACAATTTATACGGTTGGGCAATGAGTGAGCTTTTACCGGTTTCAGATTTCAAATTACTTGTTAATCCAAACCCCGCAAACTTGACTTGGTTAAACAGTATTTTAAATCACCCTAAAGATCATACTATAGGGTTTATTGTCGAAGTTGACCTAGAGTATCCCAATGCCTTACACGACCTACATAATGATTACCCATTAGCACCAGAAAGATTGCATGGTACAGACAAGCAACTTAAACTTATTCCCAACCTCTATAATAAATCTAATTACGTCTGCCACTACAGAAACCTGCAGTTCTACATCAGACACGGCATGAAGTGCACAGCGATTCACAAGCTTTTATTCTTTAAACAAACGAATGTCTTGGCCGGGTACATCAATAAAAACACAGAGCTTAGAAAACAAGCGCAATCTACGTTTGAAAAAGATTTCTTTAAGCTGCTGAATAACAGCTGTTTTGGTAAAACTATGGAGAACCCATACAAGCGAAAAGACGTCAGGCTAATTACCTCACCCAATCAAGCGATTAAATTAACATCTAAACCTCAATACCTTGGTTACAAAGAGTTTCATGACTCCCTGTATGCAGTTACCATGAAAACCACGCAAGTTAATCTAGACAAACCAGTGTTTATGGGGATGACTATTCTCGACCTTTCTAAATTATTAATGTTCGAATTTTACTACGATTACTTTAAACCTAAATACCCGGAGGCCAGAGTTTTATACACAGACACAGACTCCCTTATACTAGACATCCCTACTGAAGACATTTATAAAGACTTAGAATCGGAACTACAACATTACGATACTAGTGACTACCCTGAAACTCACCCTTTGTACAGCAAAGCAAACCAAAAGAAAATAGGTTTGATGAAAGATGAAATGAACGGGAAACTTATTGAAGAATACGCAGGACTGCGATCTAAGCAGTACAGTATTAAACACGAATCGGAGAATCTTCAAAAGCAAAAGGCACCCAAAAAGCTGCAATAAAAAACAGAGATATCAGACACGAAACTACCTGGAAGCCTTAGATGGAAAAGAAGTTAAACCATACCCTAACACAACTATAAAGTCTAAAAACCATATAGTGTCCACTGCTGTGACGACCAAAAAAACATTATGCGCTAATGACACAAAGAGAATAAGAGTAACTAAGGAGTTCGCATACGCTCTAGGTCACTATAAATTACAGGTAGAAACAGCGACTGCGAC
The DNA here is from genome assembly GCA_036898135.1 of Oncomelania hupensis. Classification (NCBI taxonomy): domain Eukaryota; kingdom Metazoa; phylum Mollusca; class Gastropoda; order Littorinimorpha; family Pomatiopsidae; genus Oncomelania; species Oncomelania hupensis. Next base: position 140,223 of record JBAHVR010000130.1, read on the forward strand.
TGCGCGACTACGAGTAAGGAGGAGGGCCTGTAAGGCTTGAGTAAATGTTAACTGTATTTATTCTGAAGCGCCAAGCTTTTTCTTCAAAGCATCTAGCTGCTCTTTCCGTCCCAGTAGTCTCCCTTCTTCTATTAATTTTTTTTTAATTTCTTCAACATTAACAGGTGCAGACCTAGATTTAGATTGTATGTCGTGCTTCAACTTTTTATATTCTTCAAAATCTCGCTGGATAATTACAAACTCTTGGTCTGAATCTGAGTGTCTTCTAGAGCTTTTGAAATTATTAAGTTCATGCTAGTAAGTTTAGCTATCGCCAGGCTAGAAATGAGGTCGTGTTTTTCTAGTTTCTTAGATACTTTAGTATTAATTACGCCAAGTAAAACTGACATCACTGAAGATAATCCGGCAGCCACTCCTAATCCAATACTAATTGGTATACCAATTCCAGTCACCAATAATCCCACGCTGGCCGCAGCTTCCGCTGCATTAATAACATTTAGACCAGTAGACACGTAATTTATTGTGCTATAAGCGCCGGAATACCTTCGTCTGCATCTAGAGTACTTTTGGATATCTGATTCAATTTGAGTCCTAACTTTTCTTATTTCTTCCAGCCTGAACGTTTGAACATTACTTAAGTCTAACGTTGGAGCACTGGGTTGCATTGGTTGTTCATCCACTACTGCTTCTACTATAGCAGGATACAATTTTGTCGTCATATTTTTAGTGTGAAAAAAAAGGGTTAACAATAATTAACTTGATTTTAGTTTATTAGCAAAATATTCTATTTGACTATCAGAAAATATCTGATCGCTGAAATAAAATGCTAACAGATCTACGTTGTCTAGGCTAATTTGCGCTATTCTGTCAATAGGATTTGGAACAGGGACAAAAGTTATCTTGGGTGATGAAGTAAATACGGAAAACTGATTTTCATTTTCTTTTTTTCATAAATACTGTAACTCGTCTGGGATCCTCATCTAAATCAACCCAACTTAGAGACACTTGCGGAATTACATTAAAATTTCTCTGCGTAGGCCTGTGAGCAATTATGTCCAGTACTATCATAGCTGTGCTACCTAGCTGTAAAGGAGGCTGCAGAATAACTCTGACATTTTTCCCTGCGGTTTCACGCTTATGTAAAACATAGCTGCTTTTTTTGTAGGCTTTGACTTCTATGGTTTCCCGATTGTTTTCATCCGGCACTAGACTAACTAACATAGGCCCGGCGTTAATAATTTTCTTAAATTTATTGTCTGGTCCCATAAAAGTGTAAGGGCTTTCGCACTTGAATTTAATAAGCCAATCTAATTCTGTGTCTACAGGTGTTAAAGACCAGATATTTTCTCGTTTAGTAATAGCATACTTAAAATCGGGATCTACTTTACCGGCATTAAAATCCTTTAGCTGATCGATAGATGGTTTTTCTGGCAATACTGACGGCGGCACTGACGGCACTTCAGGCACTGCCGGCACTAGCGCTCGTTTATAATATCCATTTTGTGTAAATTCGAAACCGTAAATAGACCCAACAATAGCATTCGCATCAAAGTCGATTGTGTCTGCTAAGTCTTTCAGTTCAATGGTAGGACAGGTTACTGGAATTTGAGGGCCGATTGACATTGTATTTTAAAATTAAACTTTATTTTATCTCAAGAATAATTGTAAGATCTTCAAAGTCTACAATTTCGTTGTTTTGGTTAGTTATTTTGAAGCAGAAACTAGTATGATAGTCCTGACTTAAGTGGCGTTTTTGAGGCAGAAATTTCAATGAAACTGGATCGCAGTAAGATTCTCTCTGAGTTGAGATTATCCTTAGCAATGTACTAGGAGTTCCGTTTACTAAGTTTTCCGATGTCTTCAGTTGATGAAGGTACACAAACAATCTATTATTAATTAACAAATTCATAGGGTTTGATCCAATAAATCTTATAGAACTGCCGACGGTGCTGGAGCTGTCAGATAAAGATAATTCATTGCCACGGAAACCTAATATTTCTGCCAGCTTTGGCGCAAGTGTAACGCTGGTAATGTCTTTATGCTGGTTTTATGGAAAGTTAAAGTTACTATCAAGTTTGCAGGGTTCATTTTTGCTTCAATCGAATGAGGTTTAAACAATTCTTCAGTAAGTCTGCAGAAGTCATAATAGCCGGCATGAATAAAGTGCCTTTTTTTATTAATCATTATCCAGTTGTTGTTTAGATCATGACTAATATTTAACCATTTAACCGTGTAGAATATTTCGTGAAGGATTACGTTAAGGTCCCTGTTTTTGTTGTCAATAGGATGCTGAAGTTCAATGGGCACACCTGATTTTACAGATTCGAAAGTTACAAACATATTTTTTAATATAATAAAAATGTACGCGCCTTATAAATATAACAAAGCTGCAAAGTATACTACAGGGCCTTATTATTACGAAAAAGCAGTCGACCTAACCAAGCTGACAATAGCTGTGGCAGCCAACGTCCATTTCGAAACTATCCCCCATAATATTTTTGATCATTACCTCAACCCAGACATTACGAGCGACTTTTTAGCTAACCAATGGCTAAACAACGGGGGTATGCAGTTCTTTCAGAATCAAATTAATTTTGCCGTGTCATGCGCTACAACTGGTTGCGGAGTTTCTTACGTTCATCACCTTAATCACCCAGATCCCATGTTGAAGTCTATTTATCTGTTCCATTTGTATTATCAAGTGAGGCGGGTGTTGTCTGAACTTCAGGCTCCGTTACCTACTGACAAAAACTTTAATCCCTTTAACAACGGCTTTGACAAGAAAGCGTATCAAAGGTTGTGCAATGAATTCGGAATTGATACTAAAACAGACTTCAGACAAAAACTAGACCTCAATCACGGAATGGGAACTTTATTTAGATACGCTGTAGGTAATTTATACACGGGGCCTTACGTACCTGGATTTACATCATTTAACCACAACAGCCAGGTTCCTTTACTGTATATCAGACAAAAACAAAAGTACAGCATACAGCACTTTTATATTAGACACATCAAACGGATTTACCCAAAGTGGGGTGGAAAGGCTGAATGAATCTATTCGTACGTATGCGTGGTGCATTCTGGGGTCTCAAGCAGAAACACGAAGTAATATCATTGGGGAAGGAACTAGCTTCGATGCACAAAAGCAGTTTCTAGCCAACATTGAAGATTCTATTAATTCGGCAGTAGATTTGCCCGCGAGTATTAAAAGATATCAGGACACTTTAAAGTATGCTAGATCGAAAGTAGATTACGTAATAGGTTTAGGACTGTATATGTTGCCTTCAGACCTTCAGCTTAGGATAGGAACTATATCAAACTACAACAACAATATAGTGATTGCGACCCTCAGTTTCATATAGGCTACAATCCTACAATAAATACAGTGAATACAGTGAATACAGCAAATACGGTATTTACTGCTAGGCCTAATAATGAACCTTTAAGTTCGCCACCACTTCCAAGCCTACCAAGCCTACCAAGCTTGCCGGAACTGCAAATGCCGGTAATTGATCATGGGGTTTCACGTCTAGCGCTTACAGGGGGTTTATTGTTTGCTGGGTTAATTGGGATTTACTATTTTAAGTAACCAGAGTAATATTATTATAAACAAAGACCACAGATGCTCAGACGCCCAAACCACAACTTTAGAAGCAGTATTAAATATCCATGAAAATACAGAACCTAATATTCCTGGAAGTGCGTCTACAAGTTTGTCACCTAAGCGTTTCAATAAGTTAGCTATGCTTTGTAACGTCTTTTTAATCCAGTCTTTAACCGGACTACCGCCAGGTCCACCAGGTACGCCAGGTCCACCGGCACTGATGCCTACGGTTCTAGTCAGTGCTAAGACTAGTGTGCTTATTGTCATCCCAACAGCTGTAAGAATGCTAAATATTGTAACACCTTGCTCTCTGAACAGTGTTTGAATTCTTTCTGCAAGTGTAGTGTCTTCGTGTAAAATTTTATGCACCGTTTCTTTTATTCTGGCGAAATTAGTTATTAATTTTTCTCTGTTTATGGATAAGGCTTCTAGCCTTGCGCGCGTTCTGTGTAAAGGTCTGCGAGCCTTTTTTGAATCAACTGTTTTACCTCAATGCTTAAGTTCGCGTCATCAGCTTCTGCTAGTTTATTTTTTTGTTTTTCTATATGTTTGTCGAGCTCACCGAGCTTGGCCAAATTCATCATTGTCTCCCCTCTCACAGATTGTAAAGCTTTATCTAAGCCCTGAAGTTCACGCAGTGGCAATAATGGCGTGTCATTGATAGTTTCCATAACCTGATCAATATTGGTGTCCTCATTTGTTTGTAAGGTTGTTAACTCTTTATTTACTTCTAATGCAGAACTAGTTAAGTTAGTTAAGTCTTGTAGTTCTATTTCTGAACTTAACGATGCATCTATTCGTTGAAGTGAAGCTACTGCTTGGCGATGCAACGCTGGCACTCTATTATCGGAAAGCCCAATGATCGTATTACAGTCACTGGGAGTTTAGTTTTCAAAGTAGACCACGCATAAAATTTATCAGGATTCTTTAACATAGTTAACTGTACTCTCACTTTTTTACCGGATACACTAGTGTTTATAAACAAGTGATTATTTTTGTCTAGTTCGAAGTCGCTGGGACTAACATAATCAGGTAACTCGCGCCCGATGTAATTGTAAAATTTATTGATTTTTCTGGCTTTTTGGGTTTCAGTTACTTGACGTAATTCTTCTCCTATACTTAGCCTTGTTTGGCTCATGTCGTCTCCTACCATTAGAAAGAAGTCTGCTGGTTGTGTCAACGTTGAGGTCTTCATTAGGCTCAGGTTTAAACACTTCATCAAGAGCTTCACCACCTGTTGCCATTTTTAAATATAATTTTTTTTATCGCATTAAAAATGCAAAGCTACGGAAACTTGTTAGACCCTACACGTCGATTGAGGACACCTTTAGGCATCAAAGGTGAGAAAAGCACAATAATTATTACAAACAATCCAAGCAGCATAGAGCCTAATCAGCTACTAACCATAAGATTTCCAAATTTAGGTCCTGATGATGTAATAGTTCCGGGCAGTCCTAAATTGGGATTTAAAATTAGTCTGAATTCTGACGACGATCCTAACAGAACCATAGTCAACAATCTAGGTAGAGCTATAATTAAAAGAATGGTTATTAAACTTGATGGGCGAGAAATCCAAAGTATCGATGACGCCGGTGTTTTGTTTTGTTACACAGATCTGTGGCTGAGTAAATATGAAAGGGAAGATTTAGTTGGTCAGGGGATTCAAGCCGCCAATGTGGCAAAACTTCGAATCAAAGCTGGCGATGCTGTCGTTTCTAACAAAGGTGAAAATGCATTAGCTGCTGTATACAAAAACAGGTTTTATTTTCCACTCGATTTTGAACTGCTACACAGTCATCTGCCATTTCATCAAGGTTCATTTAACGACAGGCTTTCTTACGAAATTATTTTCAATGATTATTCTCAAGTAGTAATTAGCTCTGACAATGATGCTAGGTATACAATTACAGACATCACGCTTGAATACGAAGTGGTCACTCACGCTGAACTCAGTAGGATGATCAGGGGCCAATATGACAAACTAGCAATTTATTATGATAGGATCGTTCGCTACAGACAATTTAATAAAGATTTATTAGATGCACTATGGACCATCAACATAAATTCACCTGCTCGAAGTTTTAAAGGTGTACTGTTGTTGTTTGTGAAAGAATCTAATTACAATCGTGACAGCGAGAATTTTATCAATCCTAATATTTCAAAAGCGTCTGTTGTGATTGAAGGTAAACCTAATCAATTATTCGCTAATGGAATGATGGGGTTTCAACAGTTTGATGAGATTAGGAAAATCTTGGGTGGAGGTAGATTGCGGACTGACACTGTGGATTTGATTTCTAAGGATCTTCATTTGCATGACACACGACTGCAAGATTATCTGGTGAATAAATTTGCGTTGTGGTTAGACTTTCGAACCATACCCACCAATGAACTTCATGGATCTGGAAGAAGAATTGAAAACGGAACAGATGGTATAACAATTGAATTGCATAGGGAAGCAAGTGCTAGGTCAGAATCAGTTACAGTATACATGTATATAATTATGGATGCTCAGCTAAACATTGAAAATGGAAGATTAAAAGATTTAGTATATTAAAAAATGACCTCTTTGTTACCTCGTGATCCTCATTGCGGAATGATCGTTGGCATGACGTCATGCGGAAAGACCGTCTTTGTTCTGGATTTGTTAGAAAAATATTACGCAGGCCACTTTGATTATATAGTAATTTTTTGCCCAACTATTCAATATATAATAAAACCTACTTAGATCGTAAGTATGTCTGGACAGATGAAAATATCTTTGTTGTAAATACCAATGGCAAGCTCAATGAGTATTTAACGTATTTTTATAACCTGTTTGAGAATGAGGGTAATACGTTATTCTTAATCGATGATTGCAGTGCAGAAAAAGATATTGTATTAAAACGGAACATATTGAGCAAGCTGGCTTTCAGTGGACGCCATGTGAAAATTAGTGTCTGGTTAATCACGCAGAAATTTAATTCGATATTAAAGGATTTTAGAGAACAAGTAAAATTCGTGTGCCTGTTTTATTGCAAAGACCGTGACAGCTTTGATAACTGTTTAAAAGAAAATGACGTAATTGAATCAAAGAGGAAAGAACTAAATTAAAAGAACAGCTAAAAAAAGGCAAGCACTTAAAATTATTATTAAAAACTGACCAACCAACTGGCTATGAAATACTTATGTAAGTAAGTAAGTTCTTTTATAATTTAATTATTGTAAGTTATAAGTTTTTTTTAAAAGTCGACTTAATTAAGTTAGATGTAAGTAAGTAAGTTCTTTTATAATTTAATTATTGTAAGTTATAAGTTTTTTTAAAAGTCGACTTAATTAAGTTAGATGTAAGTCACTAAGTCAAAAAAAAAGGTTGAAGGTAAGTAATAGTGTGATGATTATAGTTCATTTATCTTAATGGCTCTGTGTCTGGTGGAACAATCTGAAGTTCTTTTTTTACAAAGTTTCTTATAACAAAACTTTAAATAGTATTTTAAAACAACTTTAAACTGAATAAATTGAATTAAAAAAACAAAAAAAAACAAACTAACCCTAACTTTAATATGAAAAGCCATCACATTTGCAAAGACAATAACAATCATACTCACAGTCATGATCACATTCGCAGTCGGGTCCACAATCACAAACAGTTTGTTTGACTACATGAGGATTTAGTTTGCGAACTTGTTTAATAAAATGTAACCAAAAATATTTAAAGTAATATGATTTTGGGTACAAGTCACTTTTGTTGTATTCTTCTTTTGTAAGTTTATAAAAGACTATTGAGAAGTCACTTTTGCATTTAACTTTGTAATCTTCATTTATTTCATATTGTCCAGTGAAGGGGTCAGAAAAATCATTATAAATATCTGGATCATATAGTCTGCATTCAAAAAAGATTTTCCAGCGTTCATCTTCTAACATATGAAAGTGGGGAGAATCAAAAAGCATTTCTAAATCCTTACAGAACCTTTCTGTGTCCGTCATTTTTAGTCTTTTTTATTTTCTTAATTAGGAAATCTTAATGGTTTTGTGTCTGGTGGAACAATCTGAAGTTCTTCTTTTACAAAATTTCTTTGTGGTGTTCTACCATCGCTTCTCGGTCTTAAATAATATACGGGCGGATCAGTAGATAATGCTCTGTCAACTTCATAAACGCTTAATGACCAAATTGGGTCGGTAGCTCGTCTTCTAGTGTCATTAGCAACTTCTCCAGGCTGATAAAGGTATCTAACAGTTTTGTTCATCAAAGTTAGATCCGGCTGACCAGGCTTTGAAACGGTAACAACAATCTGTTTCTTTTTAATAGCCTCAACTGGTTTTAATCCTGTAACTCTGGTTGGTTCTGAATTCATTTCCCTTAAAACTCGAGGCAGCCTAACAACCCATTCTGTATTAGTGGTTTCAGTAAAGAGTTCCTTTGAATACTGATAAGTGAATAATCTTTCTGCCAGTTGCCGATTAAAGTTTTCTACAATACCCTGTGATCTGTGCCAATCCAACAACTCCTCTTCTAACAGTTACATTATGTTTTAACAAAAGCTGGTTAACAGCTCCTTTGAATTCAGACCCTTCATCGCATTGAATAAGTCTAGGGAACCTTAGAGGCCCTCTTGAATAAATCGCATTTAAGGCTTGAGCGACCTCAGCTGAATTTTTAGTCCTAAGAGCATGCGCGTCTTTAAACCTGGTAGCTATATCAATAACAGTAAGGGCATACCTGTATTTCTTTCTATATATTTTGTCATGGGGAAGATATAACAAATCTATTTGGTGTGTGTCATTTGGTCTGGAGTTTTCAAATTTTGGTCTTATTATTTTCTTCGGGGGTGGAAGATAGATTTGCCATACAGCTTGCTTCGATAACCATTGTTTAACTGTGTTTGCTGACAAGCCAGTCTTTTCTACTAGTTTATTAACTGCCGTCATCCCTTTCCAATATCCGGATTGAGAATAATATAATCTAGACAAACGCGAAGTCATATTTTATTTAGATTTATATTTTTGTTTAACGAGGTAATAAACTACTGTTATTCCAAACACAATTAAAATTAATTCTCCGGTCTCTGACATTGTAGGTGCAATGTTAGGTGTGTAGTAATCGGATAACACTGGTTGCTTTAATGAAGGTAGTGTCGTGCCAGTGAATAAATAATATTGGTGCAAAGCTTCATCAACGTCTTCGAATGTTTTATCAGCATGACCTTCTTCTTTCAATCTTGTATTAACAAAATCAAGCTGCATTAGTCTGTTTTTCTCGTATTCGGCCTGATCTTGTTGTAATTTTTCCATTGCTAAGTTATGCCGTTTTGATTCTTCTTTACTGTCCAGTTTTGAAAACAAATAATTTGATCCTGAAAAGGCTAAGGCATTTACAGCAGCAGAACCAAGCACCATTGCAGCACCAGCCATTTTTTAATTTAGTTTTTTATTTTATTTGTATTTAAAATGAATTGTGATGACTTGTTAATGCAAGAAGCTATTAATGTTACAGTTACAGGTGTTGACAATGAGAAAAGAGACAGGCTGGTTGCATTAGTAGCTTCCGGAAAGTCAAAGTATTATCTCGGTGTTGACTTAACACCTGAACAAGTGCAAAGACTGAGGCCAGAAGACATCATTATATTACATAATAAATATGATAAAGTTCTCGGCGCTTTAATGGTTAAAAGTTTAGGGCGTTCGATTGTGAAGTTATATACCAAAGCTGTGTCGACCTTTGTTACTTTAGATTGTGAGAATGATTTATTTGATGATTTGATTAAAGATCCAGTTATTGTTAATGGGATTAGTGAGGCATCAAGAAATTTGTATTATAAATTTGGAAGCTTGTTGACCCCATTTTCAGCCGGGCTAATTACTTTTCAACACATAAATTTCTCTGCTATTAAAAATGGACTCTTCCAATCCGGAGATGGAGAAGGAGACGGAGGTGAAGAATTCAGAGAATCAACAGAACCCAGTGACAGTCACTAAACAAAAGAGCCCAGGAAGAATTGCAGCTGGAAAGAAGTTAGCAGAATTTAACAAGTTACATAGATGGAACAGACAAACAAAAGCAAACATATTAGGAAAAAAGGAATCACCAAAAGAAGAAACAATAATGCAACAAACATTAACAACAAATAAAGAAGAACCAATACAACCAATACAACCAGTACAATCTTCAAATAACATATATTATTTATGTATAGCCGGTGTAGTGGGTGCAAGTGGGTACATAATATATAAATACCGCCAAGGAAAAAATAAACAGAAACCCCCAAAACCACTTGTAGAAAAAGAAATTGAATCATCTCCATCATTGAAGCCATCATTAGATGTGTTTTCAATGCAGTAATAATTTATTATTATTTTTTTATTATATATATAAAAAATGAGTGTACCATATGAACAAACAATTGTTAATCTTGGATACCATAGTGTTGTCTTAGTGGGCTTAAATACAGCTTATGCTATGATTGCAAAATCTCTTTTAAAAATGAAACCTATTGAATTAGGAAAAATGGATCTTTCAGATGCTGGTAAACTGGTTGGTATCTTTTCATTATCGTTATTTACTCGGGACTATCTTGTTAAACAAAAGATCATTCCAGCAGATATTAATGTGTAATGTTATACAACCATAATGTAGAAGGGTTGTAATTTTTTTTGTTTTAACCAAAGACGCAAGATATACGAATATATATTATATTTAGCAAATGCCGGATTTTTTTTAAAATGCCCATAAAACAGCCCTATATTGTAATAAAATAGCGTTAGGAAAACAAAGGGGCTTTACGCCCATATTTGCTATCTCTGGATAAGTATAAAAACGGTGGAGGAAGTACATGCTCAGTGAAAGAATGCAAAAAACAATCGTAGAGGCCTGTATTTGTGGCGACTTCGGAGGTGCGTCGATCATCGACAGAAAGTGAAACAGGACCTGAAAACTCTTGTAGTTTTCCATAGCTTCGCCGTCGCCACCTTCACAAAACACGAAGTAACTGACTATGTTAGGCTAGCGTTGTGGCCAAGTGGGCTAAGGCGGGACTAACTTGCCTTGTCCACAAGCCAGAAACCAATGGCGCCTGACAGGTGTGGGTTCGAGCCAGCATCTGGGCGTTATGTTTTTCCGAATATTTTTCAAAAATTCACAAATAATGTTAGGTAGGTAGGGTTTAGGCGCGCCACTGGCAATAGAAAGGGATAATAAACTGCAGCAAAAAAAAAAAAATATGTGAGGGTACGATACAGGTGGCCAGTGACACATGTTATTATTCTTGAATATTTGGAAATAACTCACTAAAACACGCGGAGAAAAAAAGGTTCAGTTCAGTTCAGTTCAGTTCAAGGGACTATGTTAAGCTTCGCAGCTTTTTTGTGTCCCTGATTTTATACAACATTAAATTTTCCGGTTTAGTTTTGCAATTGTTCAGAGAAATTAGAATTAAATGAAAATCATTCATCGAAATCAAATTTGGATTCCACAATGAAACTTACCTTTTCCAGAAGGTTTTTAAAAGTATTTAAGTTGTTAGCTTTTTTAACATATAATGGTAGTTTGTTCCACAGTGGTGCAATTCTATGGCTAAAACAGTGCTTTCGTTTGTTAGTACGACAGTGCTGGATAAAAATTTTGTCTTCTGAGTTTCTAGTTTTGCCTCCATCATAAAACTTAAAGAATGTATTAGCATTGACTTTGTCGATGTTATTTAATATTTTGTATGTTTGTATAAGATCACCTCTAACTCTTCTAAATTTCAAACTCGGAAAAACCGGAAGTATTTTTCATAGAGGGGATTCCCGTTGGTGCATAGGATAGCAGAAAAGTGTGAATAGTGACGGAAAAAGCGCAATTTCACTGTAAATATATAATATACAGAATGTTGCTCTACAACATGCCGCTCTTTCCGTCTCAAAAACCCACTTGCCTTGTTGGATTCTTAAATTGCATGAAACCAAGTGAGGACACTATCCGGCGTCAACAAACGGTTCAAAAACATTGTCAAACGGTTCGTAAAAGACAGTTGACCTAGAAACTAATACAGTTTGACCTAATTCGTCCCCTAGAGAAGACGAAACTTACATTTTTCTATTTTCATGAGTTCACTGCAGTGAAATTGCGCTTTTTCCGTGACTATAGAGCTTGAAGCGTATAGAAAGCAGTGCTATGAAGCATGAGACTAATAACGCATGCTTCTGGTAGCGTTCGACCAATGTGTATCGGGTGAAAGAAGACAGGAAGAAGAAGAAGAAATGCATTCTTCATGCATCGTAACTTGAAAATAAGGAATCTAAATCACCACCACCACAAACACCAAACATTATCATAGACTGTACTTCTAAAAGAAAACAACACTTACAATGAATTAAGTAATCAATATATTCTAACTATATAGTCTATACTCATATAATAATATATCATCGTCATCATCATCGTCGTTATAATAATATGTATTTATTTCCTTTCTCTTTACCATCAGAGCTCATATACATGCATGTGCAATATGCATATGACTCAAATTAAGAAAAACCGAGGAATAATTAAGGTGTGAATTCAATTTTAAAACATCGTTTACATTTACAGGTATAGAGGATATAAGCATGCGAAAATGCAGATCAGCTTCCCTGAAAAAACTGGTAAAAGCGAGTTTGGGGAAAAATCTGCTGAATCATTGTTTGCGCAATTTGTGAAACCTTTTAGCAAGTCACTTTCCCTGTCAGTCAAGTACTAGAGACGTCTCTGTCGGTCAGTGTCATCCTTGCCTTTAACTGAAGTTTAAAACAGTCAGTCAGTGAGGGAGGACATTTGTACCCATACTTTACTGTTTCACGGTCAATGATTTTGTGTTGTATAGCAACGCAACCTCTTCTCCCTGAAAAGATAAACTGTTCCAGAACCTGTGTACCCTGGCGACATAGAATCGACTGCGCTCGGTGGTTTCCGTAGTGGTCGCTTTGGCATCGGAACAAGTATGGCGGACGAGATCCCAGTGATTCCTAAAGTGAGCGTTTTGGAGGTGCGAACGGGCAATATAGTCAACTGGCATCGGCTAAAAAGAAAGCCAAATCACACTCCAACAGTTGAAGTAAGTACCAGCTTTGTAACTAACTTGTGCTGCTTGTGGTCAAAGTGTCAGAAACTGTCGTTTTATGGTTTCATCCATGTTCCACATCATGATCATCCATGTATTTTTGTTTACTTTATACGTTGTTTTTTTGTTTTGCGACAGTTAGTCACATACTAAGCAGCGTAGTTATGGTTTAATGTATTCTTCTCTGTTAAATTGTGCCACTACAACATCCTTGTTACAAGTATGAAAACTTCATTTTTTTTGGCGGAAAATATGCCGATATAAATTTACAAAAAAGAAAAAAAAAAGAAAAAAAAGGAAACCATTGAATGATTGATTATTGTTGTTTCACCCGGCACAAGGGAAGTAACCACTGCATCCAGTACGTCAGAAAACTACGTCACATCAAATACAAGGAGGTCACTGTGTGTTTATCAGTTTATAGTCCCCTCTCTTCCCGTAAGGATTTTCAGAGAGGAGACAGAAGGAGGTCACTTCCTAAAACTGTGCATTCATTCTGATTTTCATACCATGGAATCATGGCAGCCATGTGATCATATATAATCTTTCATTAACAAAGTTCTCTGACAGATTTGTGTCTTTTATTTCTGGCATATATCTATTTTTCAGCTGATGATTCTAATCTGCCTGATGTCCAATCAAACCGTGTTTATCGAGTACAAATCTCTAAAATCTAAAATGGTGACACTAAATGAATAATGCACATTTTCTCACCCCTATTCAAGGATGAAAATCCATCATTTTCATGTCCGATGATCTGTCCTATAAAAGTATAATGCACTCCAACTGATTTTCAGTGAATTGTTCCTGCTTATGCTATTGTGCTCCTGTGAGTTCACCTTTCTTGTGATGCAGTCAAATATGATGATATGGGGAAATGCATCATTGCTTTTTGGACATCATTGTGATGTTTTGGTGAACATGGACATCAGGGTCTGAGGCTAATCCCTCAGCACAGTGCATGGCTTCAGATGATTGGGAGCCCTTATATCGGACAGTGGGGTCCGACGGAAGGTCCTCTCCGGGATCGCACAAGCAGCTGATGCCCTGGCAGAGTTGAGGCCCATTTGGAGAGACAGGACCATCAGTCTACATTCCAAGGTAAGGCTGCTGCGCTCCCTTGTCATCTCCATCTTCCTATATACGCTTGCGAAACATGGACCCTCACAGCAGATCTACAACGAAGAATACAAAGCATGGAGATGAGGTGCTACAGAAGACTTCTTGGCATTCCCTTTCCCAGCTTATCACCAACGATGAAGTCCAACAGACCACCACACAAGCCATTGGACAACACGATGACCTGCTCACAGTGGTGAAGAAACGGAAACTCCGATGGTATGGCCACATCACCAGATCATCAGGCCTTGCAAAGACCATCCTGCAAAGCACAGCGCAAGGAGGTAGAAGAAGAGGGAGATCGAAACAGAGGTGGGAGGACAACATTCGAGAATGGACTGTCTTGACACTGAGCGATGCCATGAGGGTTGCTGAGGACAGAGAGAGATGGAGTACGCTGGTTAAACGATCATCTGTGGTGCCCCAATTTCCTCCAAAGTTACGGCATAGGATAGGATGGGGTAGTGATTTTTCTGGAATCCAACAAATTGCATCACGGTTTGTGAACATTGGATTGAATAAAGGGGTGATTGGAGTCTAGATTGTTTTCCACTGTATTTCTGTCTCCTCCACGCTACTGTTGTCACTGACCTTCACTCATTGTAACATTTATGGATGACCTTCCATTTAGCACATTTTTAAAGTGCAAAGAGCAATTAGGAAACCTTGCCGTTCAGTTGCAAGGATGGCCATGAGCATGAATTTTTTGCCTAGTCTCATACTCACACCGACTCAACCAAAGCTTTTAGGTTTTGAAGCTAGTTCAGCCAGGCTAGCTATAAATAGCTTCGCCTGTGCTCTTCTTTCCTTTCCTTTCATTTCACTGAAAGGGAGGGTGTAGGCAAGCTATAAATAGCCCGCAGCCAGCAAAATGTGGGAGAACCTAAGAGTGCTGCTCACATAGGCATTGAGCTGGTGTGTACTGCCGGAAATAACAGGCACAATCAGACTAGTCACTAGGCAGAGAACTTCCAGCCCTCAGACTGGGATCCATGGGGAACTGATTACCATAGTCATCTCTCTCTCTCTCTCTCTCTCTCTCTCTCTCTCTCTCTCTCTCTCTCTCTCTCTCTCTCTCTCTCTCTCTCTCTCTCTCTCTCTCTCTCTCTCTCTTTCTTTCTCTCTCTCTCTGTTTTTTTTTTTTTGGTGTTAAATATATTTGTATAATTCTTGCCATTATCTAGTTATACATTAAATTAAACAATCCTTTAGAGTACCACTTTATAATCTATGCATGTATTGATTTTGATTCTTCAGCAGTCTGCCTTACTTATTTATTATTATATTTACTATTGCATAGGTGACTCTTCGGCTTTTGTGTTTTCCTATACATTCCTATCCTATCTTATCCTATCCCGTAACTGGGAGGTCGTAGGGGCACCACAAATGATCGTTTAACCAGCATACTCCATCTTTCCCTGTCCTCAGCAACCATGATTGTTTCGCTCAGTGTCAAACCAGTCCATTCTCGAATGTTGTCCTCCCACCTCCTTTTCGATCTCCCTCTTCTTCTACCTCCTTGCACTGTGCCTTGCAGGATGGTCTTTGCAAGACCTGATGATCTGGTGACGTGGCCATACCATCGGAGTTTCCGTTTTTTCACCACTGTGAGCAAGCCATCGTGTTGTCATCGGGATGGTCTTTCGGATTTCGTCGTTGGTGACGTGTTGGGTCCTATACATTGTTAATTGTTATTATTATTATTATTGTGATGTTTACTGAAATAAAAAAACTGTTTCAACCAAGGCTGTGACCGAGACAGGATGCAACTCCAGCCGCCCGACTTGCATCCTTTGGGCGTGTAGTCTGACGCCCAGACAACTGAGCGCAATCGTGGGCAACCAGGCATGAGGAAGCAAGCACTGGGTGCTTGCTGGGTATATTTGTGTTGATGGGACTCGCCCGTCTTGGAAATGAGCGTCAGACTAGATCTGTGATAGAAATTCTCCCATGTTTGCCGGCCGGTGATGCAAGAGTACTATGATATTTCCACTAATGCATGGTGACCAACAATCGCTTAAAGTTCAATGTCATTGTCGAGTGCCCACTAACAGCTAATGGTATCAATTTGCTGTCGATAGTCATAACTTTCATTATTTCTTTGTTCACCTGGATTTACGATTATTTACCATTGTGCCCCTCTACCCCCTGCTCTTTCCCTCTCCCCCTCTCTCTCTGTCTATCTCTCTTTCTCTCTCTCTGGTTTGTGAAGGAGGGGAAGAAAACAGGCGGGCTGCACTCAGAAACGTATTCAAACGTCAGACAAATCATTTTCTTTCTTTCTCTCTCAGCTGGCTTTAAAAGGGTTTACCTCATCTACAAATAAAACATGTAGGAGTTGTTTTGTGTGTGTTTTTCCCAAAACGTTATAGATATATACTCCAGTACAAACTTCAGTTTTATAGTTTAATTTAACGTTTTTAGACTTACAATATAAAATAAAATACAAGCTAAACTTAACAAGTACGTGAAGAAATACAGTGATCAAAGCAGTGCCGGTAGTTTTTAATTGATGAAATGATAATAATAATAATAATAATAATAATAATAATAATAATAATAATAATAATAATAATAATAAGAAGAAGAAGAAGAAGAAGAAGAAGAAGAAGAAGAAGAAGAAGAAGAAAAAAAAACAAGAAGACGAACAACAAGAACAAGGAGATTGATCCTGAAGGAGAAGAACCGATGATAAAAATGATTGTTGGGATTAATGGTAAGGAGACTAATGATTATAGGGGGTTAGTGAACGTGAAGTGGGGTAATTGGTCGGATGGGGTCTGAGTCAATGACTGCTTAAGTTGTGGCGGGTCAAAGTACGGCTGTACGGACGTTGCCTGTCCGCTGAAACGTAGACAGTTGTTTTTTGCTTTCTGACTCTCGAGATCTTTTTTTTTTATTTGGCGGTTTTAAAATAACACTGCAGGATTGGTAATTTTACTGCCGTGAAAAAAAAAGCTAGTGCTGCTAACAGGAAGAGAGGGTGTAACAGTTGCAAAGGGAGGAGGACTAACTAGAGGATGACGAGGAAGTAGAAACGATGACGATGAAGAAGAATCTTGGTTTGTCTGTTTGGTATGACATAGTAAGCTTTACACTTAAAGAAGAGGAGGGGAAGGGTGCGGGGAGAGAGAGAGAGAGGAGGCCGCGGAAGAAGAGGACGACGAGAAGAAGAAGAGGAAGAGGGAAATGTGGAGGAAAAAGGGAGATAAAGAAGAAAACAAAGAAAATGATTGATTTAAATTGCTGACACGCGCCAGATTGTTTGCTGATCAGTACGCCCAGAATGGCTGGTTATTTTTGTTTGAAATCTCACACCTATCCTATCCTATCCCGTAACTCGGAGGTGATCGTTTCACCAGCGTACTCCATCTTTCTCTGTGCTCAGCAACCCTGATATTTTCGCTCAGTGTCAAACCAGTCCATTCAGTAAGATAGAATCTGTCATCTTGGGGAGGAGGGAGAGAGAGAGAGCGCGCGCGCAAAAAGCACACGCCACAATTATCACTCTTAAACTATTTCTCGCCATACATACATCGCACTTACTCATCGACTCACTATTTCGTCTCTCTCTCTCTCTCTCTCTCTCTCTCTCTCTCACTCACACACACACAGACACACACCCACGCCCATACACACACCAGCACCATCCAAAACAACACACACACGAATGATAACATACAAAGTCTGACAGCATAGTTAGGACGCTGGTTTCCTGTGTTGATGTCCGCAGGTTCGAACTTACGTGACTTAGTTACGAGACATTTCAAGACACCGAGGGTTATCTGTGGGCACTCCGGTTTCTTCCCTCCATTTAGTAATGGTATTGGATGCAGTCAGTCTCAATTTTACCAATAAAAATGTATTTCCATTCAGCCTAACAGGGATCTCTTGATATCGCCGCGCTTTGAGTGTTCGCTTGAGTAAAAAGCGCGTAATAGCATCCTGTAATATTGCTAGTATTAGTACACCTACATAGACATTCCATCCACACACACACATTCAACCCCAACTCGTTTCACAGGGGTGCAGTTGGTGTCAGTTGGGGTTACACGACAACATTATACTGTGCCATACGTGAACTCAATTGCCAGCATGGGTCCAGAACCTCAAGGATAGGAAATAACGGAGTCAACGGCAGAGACGCGGCTAAATATTATTACGGGAGTCCAGTGACCTGGGGGAAGTCGGTGATGACCTCTCGTTATACTCCGCCGCTAATGCCCATCGATTTGGAGTGAATAACTGTAACAGCCTTCCGCGTTGCAGACAACATTAACTGGTCTATTAAACCGTTATGCATCGACATCGTTAACAGATCTACGGACCATTTCAGTTCGGCGTTACAAGTATAATATGCCAGTATTTGGCTGTGTTGAAACAGACTATAACAAAAATTACAAAAACTATAGGATATTACTTTTATGAACCTAGCTTGAAAGTAATTGTTCTTGCCATTATACAGTGCAGTTAACTCTGCTCAAAGCTTAGGGCTGACGCTTGGGGAGCACCAAAGACGCGTCTTGAAGGGATGTTGCCAGCAGAGACAGGCTGAAAGCGGTTGGAAAGGCAGGTCTGAAGCCAACTGCCTGCAGTCTCTGGTGTTTTCAAGGCGACGCAGTAGAGTGGTCTAACCAATTGTATCAAAAGCGGCAGAAAGATCCAGACGTGTTGGAAGAGACAGCTTCCTAGAATCGGTAGCAGTGGAAAGGTCGTTGGGAAGGTTCACTAAGGTTGTTTCTGTAGCATGGTCAGAGCGATAGGCAGACAGAAGGAGGTGTGTGTGTGTGTGCGCGCGCGCGCGTGTGTGTGTGTTGGTTGTGCGTGTGTAAAACTCTATGTATATGTGTTGGAGAGAGACCGTACGAAGATTAAAGAGCGGTGAGGGTTAATAAAAGTAGAGCGGGTGATTGTGTGGAGAGGGGAGGGGTGGGGACGGTGGTTGACGCAGTTAAGAAAACCTAACAGAGACGAAAGAGTTTGTGGTAGAGAGGGAAACTGATACAGTTTAACAACAGATGAAGACATTACACAGTCGTAGATATAAAGGTGGAAGTTGGTGGAGAGAGAGAGAGTTGGTTTGTAACCGCATATAAAAAATGTCGGCAGAAGGTCGGCTGGCAACTTGTCTGTCTTACAATGTTGGAATTGGAGGAGAGAAGAGCGAGGGAGGTCTCTACGCTTAACGTAGTTCCAATTCCACGTTTTCACTTTTGGAAACAGCAAACGCCCACGCACACTCAACAGAAGTTATGAAAACTTGCTCCTACCAGAAATAGCTGTCAAATCACAGTTTTTGCGCTTCTTTTTCTTCCCTTGTGTCCACTTCTTCTGATGCCTTCATTATACCCTTTTCTTGTGTTTGTGATGCCTTTCTTCTAACCCTCCAATGTTATTCATAAACATCACGGCGACGACGTTGGCAGCGCGGAAAAATTCAAAGTTTGAAGTGGAATCAACTTGCTTTTTAAGTTTTCTTTCTGTTATTCTTTCATTCTAGTACGTCTCCTCTTTCTTATGGTTGTAGGCTATATGTGATTGTTGTTGGTCCTGATTTGGCTCGGAAGAGTCGCTGGACCTAAAGCAATAATTATGTAATGTACATGTGATTTGCATTTATCCCAACAACTACTCGTACACTCAAAATAATACAGAGCCAAGAGGATGTTAGCATGGTTAGCGGTTCAGCGATAATGATGGTGACGATGATGATGATGATGATGATGATGATGATGATGATGATGGTGATGATGATGGTGATGGTGGTGGTGGATGTTTGGCAGTGATAATATTGGTGCTGACAGTAGCGACTAAGTTTCTAATAACGACGTCTTTGGCGACGATGACGACGATGAGAGGATGGTGATGATGACAGCGATAACAACCACAGTGACAATATAAAAAGATTCTGATATAGCGCAAGTAAGTCTAACCTCACTAACTGAACGCGCCTCACTTTAAACCAAAACTGGTGTGTGGAAGTGGGTGATAGAAAGAGAAGAGAAGTAGAATATCTGTCGTTGTTGTTTGGCCAAGTTCAAATAAAGTTTATCGCCTCCAGGAAAAAAATGTTATTACGAGATCAGAGAGACTTCTTTTTATGTGTTCTATTTTTATTTGAGACGCAGTCAGTTTATGAGGTTTCCATGGAAACCAGACTGCCCGACCCACGTCTGGTGTCATCTATAGCGTCACCTTTCATTCCACCCGCGTCATGTCATGTGCCGGACACGCCATCCTATTTTACAATCAACGTTTTGTTTTCAGTATTTGTGGAATTTGATAATATCTTGTGTATTATAGTTATGAACCAACTTGCGTTCATGTCGAAGGCAGTTATAAATGTCCTGAGCAATAACATAACTATATCTTGGACTATACTCTGTTTTAGGATGAAAGTAGAAATCGAGGGTTAGTCTATGCACATATGAATTTCATCGCACGGGCTGTAAAGCTCCTGACACTGATTTTCCTAGACGGGTGAGTGCCAGCCTATCCTATCCTGTCCAATCCCGTAACTCGAACGTCATTGGGGCACCACAGATGATCGTTTAACTAGCGTACTCCATCTTTCTCTGTCCTCAGCAACCCTCATGGCTTCGCTCAGTGTCAAGCCAGTCCATTCTCGAATGTTGTCCTTCCACCTTTTTCTGTCTCCCTCTTCTTCTGTCTCCTTGCACCGTGGCTTGCAGGATGGTCTTTGCAAGGCCTGATGCTCTGGTGACGTGGCCATACCTCTCTTTGCAAATGGGCTTCAACCTTGTCAGGGCCGCAATTGTTTGTGCGATCCTGGAGAGGACTTTCTATCGGGATCCATTGTCTGATATAATGGCTCTTAAATATTTGAAGCTATGCGGTGTTGAGGGATTGGCCTTGGATCTTGATGTCCATGTTGATGCCATGGGTGTTGTTGGTAATCATTTTGGTTTTTTCTGCACTTATTTCCATTCCATAGTCTCTGGAGGCCGAGGTGGTATCAAGCCTCTGTACAAGCTGTTCAAGTTCTGGTTCCTCTCCAGCCAATCCATCAATGTCATCCGCAAAACGGAGGTTGGAGGTTGCTCTACCCCCTACGCTGACTGTATCTTGTGATTCGGAAGGGCATCTGACATGATGCGCTCTAGGAAGATGTTGAAGAGTATTGGAGAGAGCAGACAGCCTTGACGCACACCGATTGTTGTTCTGAACCAGTTCCCGATGGCGCTGTTGTGGTGGACTGCACTGGTAACCTTGTCATACAGGCTTTTGATGACTTCAATTATGTTAGGGCTGATGTTGTATACTCTCATGGTTGCCCACAGAGCTGCATGCCAGATTCAGTCAAAGGCTTTCTTGAAGTCTACATACACATAATATAGATGTTGTTGGTGCTGTGGGTATTTGTCGCAGGTTATTCTGAGGTTGAAAATCTGTTCAAGGGTACTTCGCCCTACCTTGAATCCTGCTTGTTCTTCAGCTGTGATTTGTTCAGCTTGGGGTTTCACCCTGTTGAGTAGCCTATTATTTACAGGAAGACCTTGCTGGGATGGATGATGAGGCTGATGGTGCGGTAATTTTCACACTCCTGAAGGTTACCCTTTTTGGGAAGAGTGATGACAATCGACTGGATCCATGGTGCAGGCCACTCCCCACTCTGCCAGATCTTGTTACAGATAATGGTGAGGGCGTCAGTCATCGCTTCTCCTCATGCGTGTATGTTGCCCACTCCCGCTGACGTCCCCTTCTTCAGTGATTGCACTGCTGCCTGAACTTCTTCTTGGAGAATTGGGAGGATCTTCTTCTTCTTCTTCTTCTTCTTCTTCTTCTTCTTCTTCTTCTTCTTCTTCTTCTTCTTCGTGTCTGTTCTGGGGACATGCTAAAACTGATGGATCTCTGTTTGGTGTGTGGTTGTAAAGGTCAGAGCAGTACTCTGTCCATCTATCCAAGACATGCGTTGGAAAGTGGAGACCTTGTTCAACAGAGTGCCAGCTCGCTTACACCAATACACCCAACAACCGCTTGGTGCCTTTCCCTGCCCCGGTCGCCCTGGATTGTGCTCAGTTGTCTGGGGCCTTAGTCTAAGGCAGCAAGTGGGAAGCCTCAGGCAGATTGAGTTAGATCTTGAGCTGGAAAGGCGCGATATAAGAACGAGATGAATGAACATTGAGGTTTAACGTCTACACCCACCATTGGCGATATGGCAGACGGGGATAACCATCCCAGGGAAAGAGGGGTAGGGACCTCAATCAACACTGAACCACCGAAGCAATCATACTGCTAAAATGGACAGTGAAAATGGCCACATTTTATATCGCCCACCACGGGATTCGAACCTGGGTCATCGGTGTGCCAGGCGAACGCTCTACCCATTGAGCTACGGCGGTGGGACAGAACGAGATCAAAATGAGATCTTTGTAATCATTGCCGTCACTCGTCATTTTCTTTTCTTTTTCCAGAATGTATGACTTTACTCCACCCGACCGTCCTTCATTTCTATTGTCTCCTCCTTCCACCCTCTCCTCCCCCCTCACACCCTACATACGCACACACCACTCTCTCCCACACCATAACACACACCCACCCACCCACCCACACAACACACACACAAATTCATGATAATACAATGATATTTACAGTTATAATCCTCCCCCTCAAGATCTTTGTCTATGGCCTTCTGTTCCTCCCCCTTGTGAATACCATTGAAATATCAGGAATTTGAGCGGGTGTGTGGGAGGGGGTGAGAGAGAGAAAGGTGTGCGTACGTAGTGAGGGGGGAGATGGGGTGGCAAGGTCGTAACTCAAGCTTTGGGTTGGGATGGATGGACATTGATCTTATTGATGGCAGAGAGAGGGGAGAGGGAGCCGGGGTGAGAAGGGGGGATAGTGAGTGGTGAGGTAGAGAGGGAGCGAGAGAGAAGCCACGGTATTCTATCTCAAAACATGAGGAATAGCCTGGAAAGCGTGCGTGGGAGTTGGACAAACGGGAGCAGGGATCAAAAGAGCAAAGAGAATGTAATAAGACGATTGGAGCTAGACAGCCTTACGTCAAGCTGCCGTCCTCCGGTATCAACAAGGAGGAAGATACAATAGGCCACAACAGCACTGCTCATCATAAGATGGTTACGCTTTTTTGGGTAACACACTATAGGCAAGGACCGATTTAGTATTGTCGAGGGAATGGAGGTTGGGGTGGGGTTAGGGACCGCCTTTCTTCTCCCCGCCCCCCCCTCCTCCCCCCTCCCCCCCCCAAAAAAAAACAACAACACAACAACAACCAAAAACACACACACGAACAAGGCATAGGGATATATATAAATTGTGCGGTGACAAACTGGAAAGGAGCCATGTAAAGTCGGATTTAGTATGACCTTAGTAGTTTGGACGGTGGTGGACAAGGACGGTGGTGGACAAGGACGATGGTGGACAAGGACGATGGTGGACAAGGACGATGGTGAACAAGGGACGGTGGTGGACAAGGACGATGGTGGACAAGGGACGATGGTGGACAAGGACGATGGTGGACAAGGACGATGGTGGACAAGGACGATGGTGGACAAGGACGATGGTGAACAAGGGACGGTGGTGGACAAGGACGATGGTGGACAAGGGACGATGGTGGACAAGGACGATGGTGGACAAGGACGATAGTGGACAAGGACGATGGTGGACAAGGACGATGGTGGACAAGGGACGATGGTGGACAAGGACGATGGTGGACAAGGACGGTGGTGGACAAGGACGATGGTGGACAAGGACGGTGGTGGACAAGGACGATGGTGGACAAGGACGATGGTGGACAAGGACGGTGGTGAACAAGGGACGATGGTGGACAAGGACGATGGTGGACAAGGACGATGGTGGACAAGGGACGATGGTGGACAAGGACGATGGTGGACAAGGGACGATGGTGGACAAGGACGATGGTGGACAAGGACGATGGTGGACAAGGGACGGTGGTGGACAAGGACGATGGTGGACAAGGGACGATGGTGGACAAGGACGATGGACGATGGTGGACAAGGACGATGGTGGACAAGGACGATGGTGGACAAGGACGATGGTGGACAAAAACGATGGTGGACAAGGACGATGGTGGACAAGGACGATGGTGGACAAGGATGGTGGTGGACTAGGACGGTGGTGGACAAGGACGATGGTGGACAAGGATGGTGGTGGACAAGGACGGTGGTGGACAAGGACGATGGTGGACAAGGACGGTGGACAAGGATGGTGGACAAGGACGATGGTGGACAAGGATGGTGGACAAGGACGGTGGTGGACAAGGACGGTGGTGGACAAGGATGATGGACAAGGACGATGGTGGACAAGGACGATGGTGGACAAGGACGGTGGTGGACAAGGATGGTGGACAAGGACGATGGTGGACAAGGACGGTGGTGGACAAGGATGGTGGACAAGGACGATGGTGGACAAGGGACGATGGTGGACAAGGACGGTGGTGGACAAGGACGGTGGTGGACAAGGATGATGGTGGACAAGGACGGTGGTGGACAAGGACGATGGTGGACAAGGACGATGGTGGACAAGGATGATGGTGGACAAGGACGGTGGTGGACAAGGACGGTGGTGGTGGACAAGGACGATGGTGGACAAGGGACGATGGTGGACAAGGACGGTGGTGGTGGACAAGGACGATGGTGGACAAGGGACGATGGTGGACAAGGACGGTGGTGGACAAGGACGATGGACGATGGTGGACAAGGACGGTGGTGGACAAGGACGATGGTGGACAAGGATGGTGGACAAGGACGGTGGTGGACAAGGACGATGGACGATGGTGGACAAGGACGGTGGTGGACAAGGACGATGGTGGACAAGGACGGTGGTGGACAAGGACGGTGGTGGACAAGGACGATGGTGGACAAGGACGGTGGTGGTGGACAAGGACGATGGTGGACAAGGACGGTGGTGGTGGACAAGGACGATGGTGGACAAGGGACGATGGTGGACAAGGACGATGGTGGACAAGGACGATGGTGGACAAGGGACGATGGTGGACAAGGACGATGGTGGACAAGGGACGATGGTGGACAAGGACGATGGTGGACAAGGACGGTGGTGGACAAGGACGATGGACGATGGTGGACAAGGACGGTGGTGGACAAGGACGATGGTGGACAAGGACGGTGGTGGACAAGGACGATGGTGGACAAGGACGGTGGTGGTGGACAAGGACGATGGTGGACAAGGACGGTGGTGGTGGACAAGGACGATGGTGGACAAGGGACGATGGTGGACAAGGACGATGGTGGACAAGGGACGATGGTGGACAAGGACGATGGTGGACAAGGACGATGGTGGACAAGGACGATGGTGGACAAGGACGGTGGTGGACAAGGACGGTGGTGGACAAGGACGATGGTGGACAAGGACGGTGGTGGTGGACAAGGACGATGGTGGACAAGGACGGTGGTGGTGGACAAGGACGATGGTGGACAAGGGACGATGGTGGACAAGGACGGTGGTGGACAAGGACGATGGTGGACAAGGACGATGGTGGACAAGGACGGTGGTGGACAAGGACGATGGTGGACAAGGACGGTGGTGGACAAGGACGATGGTGGACAAGGACGGTGGTAGACAAGGACGATGGTGGACAAGGACGATGGTGGACAAGGACGGTGGTGGACAAGGGACGATGGTGGACAAGGGACGATGGTGGACAAGGGACGATGGTGGACAAGGACGATGGTGGACAAGGGACGATGGTGGACAAGGAGGACGATGGTGGACAAGGAGGACGATGGTGGACAAGGAGGACGATGGTGGACAAGGAGGACGATGGTGGACAAGGATGGTGGTGGACAAGGACGGTGGTAGACAAGGACGATGGTGGACAAGGATGGTGGTGGACAAGGACGATGGTGGACAAGGACGATGGTGGACAAGGACGATGGTGGACAAGGACGATGGTGGACAAGGACGGTGGTGGACAAGGGACGATGGTGGACAAGGGACGATGGTGGACAAGGGACGATGGTGGACAAGGACGATGGTGGACAAGGGACGATGGTGGACAAGGAGGACGATGGTGGACAAGGAGGACGATGGTGGACAAGGAGGACGATGGTGGACAAGGAGGACGATGGTGGACAAGGAGGACGATGGTGGACAAGGATGGTGGTGGACAAGGGACGATGGTGGACAAGGGACGATGGTGGACAAGGACGATGGTGGACAAGGGACGATGGTGGACAAGGACGATGGTGGACAAGGGACGATGGTGGACAAGGGACGATGGTGGACAAGGACGGTGGTGGACAAGGGACGATGGTGGACAAGGACGATGGTGGACAAGGACGATGGTGGACAAGGACGGTGGTGGACAAGGACGATGGTGGACAAGGACGATGGTGGACAAGGGACGATGGTGGACAAGGACGGTGGTGGTGGACAAGGACGATGGTGGACAAGGACGGTGGTGGTGGACAAGGACGATGGTGGACAAGGACGATGGTGGACAAGGACGATGGTGGACAAGGAAACAAGGACGATGGTGGACAAGGACGATGGTGGACAAGGGACGATGGTGGACAAGGACGGTGGTGGTGGACAAGGACGGTGGTGGACAAGGACGATGGACGGTGGTGGACAAGGACGATGGTGGACAAGGACGGTGGTGGACAAGGACGATGGTGGACAAGGACGGTGGTGGACAAGGGACGATGGTGGACAAGGACGATGGTGGACAAGGGACGATGGTGGACAAGGACGGTGGTGGACAAGGACGATGGTGGACAAGGACGGTGGTGGACAAGGGACGGTGGTGGACAAGGGACGATGGTGGACAAGGACGATGGACGATGGTGGACAAGGACGATGGTGGACAAGGGACGATGGTGGACAAGGACGGTGGTGGTGGACAAGGACGGTGGTGGACAAGGACGATGGACGGTGGTGGACAAGGACGATGGTGGACAAGGACGGTGGTGGACAAGGACGATGGTGGACAAGGACGGTGGTGGACAAGGGACGATGGTGGACAAGGACGGTGGTGGACAAGGGACGATGGTGGACAAGGACGATGGTGGACAAGGACGGTGGTGGACAAGGACGGTGGTGGACAAGGACGATGGTGGACAAGGGACGATGGTGGACAAGGACGGTGGTGGACAAGGACGATGGTGGACAAGGACGGTGGTGGACAAGGACGATGGTGGACAAGGGACGATGGTGGACAAGGACGATGGTGGACAAGGGACGATGGTGGACAAGGACGGTGGTGGACAAGGACGATGGACGGTGGTGGACAAGGACGATGGTGAACAAAGACGATGGTGGACAAGGACGGTGGTGGACAAGGACGATGGTGGACAAGGACGATGGTGGACAAGGGACGATGGTGGACAAGGACTATGGTTGACAAGGACGATGGTGTACGGCAGCAGGAAAGTAATGGAAGGTAAGAGGGCAATGGGGTTCTTTCTGTCTTCTTTACTCCCGATCGCTTAAAACATCTGCGCTTTGAGTTCTTTTCGACGAACATGTTCGCTTCGTGTTATTATGAAACTCTGTTGTTCCCATATTTGTTTACAGCGACATTCATCACAGGAAAGGAAAAAGGCTGTCAAGAGACCAATGGTTTGTATAATATAAATATTGTTATGGACTCCCCATTCCGTCTTAGTCGCTTATCCGCTGTGACAGCACTCATACACTGCTAGACAACTCGATCAGCCTGGCTTTCCAGACGTGTGTGATACCGTCCAGGGAGGCTTGTAATAACTCTGGGCAGCTGCAGCAGCCTACGTTCGTATCACGCTGCATAGCTGAGACTCGTTGAAGTGTATGCTTATCTGTAAGGAGCGAGAGGCAAACCTAACACTCGGCCAATCTCAACCACACGTAACCACGCTGCTGCAAAAGAGATGCAGAGATTTCAGGTTGTACCAGATCGCCTGGCACACCGATGACCCAAGTTCGAACCCCGTGGTGGGCAGGACAAGCGTGACCATTTTCGCTGTCTATCTTAGCAGTATGATTGTTCTAGTGTTGATTTGAGGTCCATATCCTTTGTGCTGAGGATGGTTATCCCCGCCTGCCCTATCGGGTGGACGTTCAATGTTCACTCCATTCACCAGATCCAGTGTCTGACAACAGCTGGACCGTGTGATGTGTGATAGGAACTGGAAAGTAGATTTGTTCGTTCATTCGTTGTTACAGAATCAAACCTCGGTATTGACGCTTTTAAGTCGGTGGTGCAGAATTTGGCCTGCTTTTTGCATTTGGGCATTTATTTCCTTTGTCTACAAAATGAAGCTCTTTGATTACAGTAAAACAACGCCTCATTTTAATTTAATGTCGTTTGGGGTTGGTATGTGTGTATTACATACAACCGTGATAACCTGGGCTTTCCTTGCTCAATCCAACCGCCAAAGTTTGAATTTTCTATTTCTGTCCTGACGAGGGAGTGATTTTTCCCTGTTTAACGGTACACCGATACGCTTACGATTATGATATTTTTTTTGCTCTAGAAAGGTAAGACCGAAAAAGAGGAGGGAGGACAACATTGAGAATGGACTGGTTTGACACTGAGCGAAACCATCAGGGTTGCTGAGCACAGGGAAATATGGAGTACTCTGGTTAAACGATCATCTATGGTGCCCCTACGACCTCCGAGTTACGGGATAGGATAGGATAGGATAGGAAAGATAAGTAAAGGTTTATTAATAGTCACAACACCTTCGGAATAAAAAAAAAAGAATTATACTTCGATAGAGTAATTTTTATTAAAAGCTTTTATTTTAGTGGGGCAAAACTAACTCTGAATGTTAAAGGGATCTGTCGATGAGGGCGTGGTCAACTTGGGTCCCTTTAATCTTGGTATAATTTCGCGAAGTCTGATAAAACTTTGACGTAAAAGACCGAAGTGAACTTAAAATATAGTCTATATATAGAGAGAGATTTAGTTTTGGTAATGGTTGGTTCTCTTTCATGGTTAAAAAAAAAGTTATTGATCTTCTTTACCGTTCATCCCTCCTCCCCCCCCCTCCCTTTCCAATCACGATTTGTAGAGCCGGTGTGACCCCTTTTCCCCTCCCCCTCCTTATACTCCCACGAAATGAGTCTCAATCCATTTGATCTCGTCGCAATCAGAAATATTCTAAATATAGACCGACAGCGCGGCATGCGAGAAAGGGAAAAGGCGAATTAGGAAAAACAGTTTTCCTTTCCTTGGCTTTTGTGGTCCTTGTTTTCATCCTCTCTGACAAATCTTCCTACAAGCTCACTTGACGGAGAGACGGTGTGACGCACTGACAACTATTAGCTTGTCGTCCAAACTCGGAGCAAGTGGTGAACGTAGAATTTCGTGACAGTGAATGTAAATTTGTTGAACGGCTGAGCACCGGGGCGAAGAACCCAATGTGCTAGCGTTTCACGCCCATGGTCCAACTGACAAGGTCATCTCCCGTCCGCAGTATTGGTCGTCTTAGCTGCAGTTATTTTTCTTAGCTCTTGTTTACCTCCCACCGCTACATTTGGATCGGACTTCTTGACTTGACTTGATCGGCGCTTGAGGGCATTCGTCGTTCCACAAACTTTAAACTTTACTAAATGGCATAATTCGACAAGATTATTTTCCGTCCACGTGTCGTTCATTGTCCTAATTGTCATTGGATCACGAGTTAGACGTTGCTTAGCTCGCAGCACTTGCACAAGACAGCAGGACGGACTACATACTACTCATTTCGGCGCCACAACCAACAGCGACTGTTGGATTGAAATAGTGTCAAATGCGTCGTCAAGTTAGACATTATGGAAGATTGTTTTCTTATATAGCGCACTTACCAACTCAGAGAGCTGCGCAGGGTGATGGCCGAGAACAGGATCTAACTCTTCCCAACGACCAATGGTTAGGAGAACACTTTAACATAAATCTTATTGTTGGTTATGCTTTCTATGTTTGTTTGTTGCACTTGCTGTTGGTATGTGCATCACTTTCCTCCAGTTTGGACTGAAGGAGAGCGATCTGTCAAACAGCCGCCTGTACGGTGAAGACAAACTGACAGTGGGAGGGAGTTTGTGCAGGTACGTGATGCTGGACTGTTGCATTGGGTCAGTAAATAGCGGCGATAGCAGGCACAGAGCTTATCGACCAGATCCGGATTTAGCCACGCACCGCTTATAGCTCCCGTTTTGTCCGCCCATCATCCCTCTAAACGGCACCCCACTCTCCTCGCCCGTCTCTGAAACTGAAGCCGTCCATTTGCTACGGGCGACGCCTTACAAGAAGGGGAGGGGAGGGCTGGGTTTGGTAGTCAAGATATAGAGGAAGAGTTGAGTGGGTGGAAAAAGACAGAAAGAAATTAAGTAGAATATGACTAAAACTGACTTGACCTGTCACAGATGACGATGTTTCTAGCAAGCTGCAAAATGTGTAAGTCGTAAGAATACAGGACCTACTTTTTTACCTATTTACGAATCGCAGTATCCTATGGGTGTTTTTTTTTCTTCCGCAAATGACTGAAAAACCAAACGGTCTTCTTGTATTTTCTACGATTTCTAGTATTATAATTATTATTGTAGACATTAAAAAATTTATACAGATGGGTCTGTCATTTCTTCAGGAGATGCAGGAGCAGAATTTGTAATTCCAGACCTTAAAATTATAAAATCTTGTTACTTGGGTAAAAATCATTCAGTATTCACTGCAGAGCTAGTGGCCCTAGTACTGTCTCTTCATACATTAATTAATACACCACTAGCTTTGTATGGTA
Organism: Oncomelania hupensis; assembly: GCA_036898135.1. NCBI lineage: Eukaryota > Metazoa > Mollusca > Gastropoda > Littorinimorpha > Pomatiopsidae > Oncomelania > Oncomelania hupensis. The sequence goes on from JBAHVR010000130.1 coordinate 170,720, forward strand.
TTCTCATGTGTGTTCATTCACAATCGGTATTATTTGCATTAAATTCTAATACAAATATGACAGAGATGATATAATTTTTTAATAAAACATCTCATTCACTCTTTAAAAAGCATAGTAATAAATATAAATTTATGTTGGCTGCGATCACATTGTGAAATAATACATAATGATATAGCAGACAGAGCAGCAAAACATGGAGCAAAAAATATTAATGCTATGAAAATTCGTATTAGATTATCAGTTAAAGAAATGTACTGTATAATTAATAATATTACTAAGAAAAAAATATCAGATTCCTGTTTAATTAGTATATCATGACTCCTTAGACATATTTTGAGTTTAGCAATAAATTATATTTAAATTCTTGGAAAACAAATTTTTGTAAAAATATTACTTGCATTTGTAATTAAAATATAACCATCCCACACTTAATATTACATTGTAAAGATATAAAGAGATATTTTCCTAGCAGTTATTATAAATAATTAAATAGCACTCGAGACTTAGACTTAAAATCATATGTAATATATTTAAAGCACTGATATATTCTCCAATTGGTCAATTCTAATAATAATAATAATAATAATAATAATAATAATAATAATAATAATAATAATGGAATCATGCGCCTATTATCACCAAATGCTTAAAAAGCATGATTGTCAATTGTATGCAAAGTATGAGGTCAAATATAGATTTGCTTTAAAAGGACAACTTTTAATACGTCTTTAAAAAAAGGCATCAGTTATAAGGAAGATGTCATTTTCAAGATGGTAATCATTAAAACGTTTACCATTTATCATTGAAATTAAATGTACATGTATAACATAATGCTGATCCCTAGAGTTCAAATTTACGTTTTAACAGAGGTTTCATCAGAACAGTTTATGCTCAAAGAATTAGGTTAAATAGTTATATTTATCATTGCATATTTTTTATTCATAGATTAATCTGTAAGTACTTCGCAATTAATATATTTTAAAATACATTCTCCGCGATGACTGAAATAGCATATATATTCAATTCAATTCAATTCAACAAATCTTTATTACCTCTTACAAGGAATTATGACAGGCACTTGATCACTAAAATAAAACAAATAAAAATGAAAATAAAAATAAAAATGCAAGTAAAAAATGAAACATAGTATAAAGTAATATTTGTTTAAAATCTTTACAACATGTAGGATACGGTTATATATGGACAAACAAATACACACCCACACTACTAATTTATGTAGTAAATTATGTAATAAAAAATGTAAAACAAATTCTCACAGAAGAGGCTATTCCCTCCAATCACAAATTCAGCCAGGGTACAGTTATCACAGAGAGCCATTACAAAAAAAAAGGTTTACGTGCAAGATATCACAGTCCCATACAATAATTAATGAAATTAAAGTGAAACTGTACTAACAACCAACACATTTAATATTTATTTTAAAAACGATACATACGTCTATATACAAATGTAACCTAATTTCGGGTTCCCACTCTCCCTCCCTCTCCTCCTTCCGCTTCATCAAACCACACATGCACAACCGCACGCACCCAAAGGCGGCGATACACGGTAAGACTAGATCTTATGATACCCGCATATGACTACGGAAATTCCCGGATCGGTAGGAATTGTCGTCGAGTCTTATCGATAGAGCATGTTCTATTTTTTCACGGCGCGATACGACAGTGGAGGTCCGACAGCCAATCAAAACAGCTATTTGATTGAACTCCGAGGTGAAGGTCACTGAAAAACCGCGACCTACAAGCGACAGGCTTATGACTCATACATACAGTGTATCAGCAAAGACATCAGATCTGCAGCGGCATACGCGGGTATCATAAGATCTAGTCTTACCGTGTGTCGCTAGCTTACACACTGTAGAGCCGATTACAACAAGCAAGAGGAAGAGGAAGGAGCCCCAAGCAGAGCCATCAGCGCGTCAGGTTTGAGTTGATCAAGGCCACGGCAGAGGGTTCGGCTTCACGCTCTGTGGGTTCGGGCATTAAATAGAATAGACCCAACGTTTCCCGGCGTGTCGTAAGAGGCGACTAACAGGGGTGATGTTAGCACGGCATCACCGGGCGAAAGTCTTCTACACAGAAGTCACCGGCCAGAGCGGAGGAACCTCACGTTACTACAGGTTCAACGACCATGTGCTCAGGGCCAAGGCGAGCCACACTGTATTCGTGGATTTCGGCTGTGGCCAACAGCCTGGAGAGGATTGGGCACTGCCAGGTCTTTTTTGCCCAAGACACACTACATGATGACACAATCCACTAATTCCATTCCGGATCGGTCGTCGCCCGGCACAAGGACCGTTGGCCACCAGGACGGAGGTGTTAAGTATGCTACTGATGGACAATTTAGCAAGATCCGCACGAGAAACAACATCGTCATAGGAACCTGGAATGTCAGGACCCTAACTGCAGAAGGAAAATTAGAAGAACTGGCCCACGAGCTGAACCACTATCGATGGAACGTTCTAGGCATCAGCGAACTGCGCTGGAAAGGCCAAGGTGAAACAACGACCGACAAAGGCCACAAGCTCTATTTCAGCGGTAGAGATGACAGGCACGAACACGGCGTTGGATTCTTGGTCCACAAAAACATTCTAGCCACTGTCATGGGTTGCCGCCCAGTCTCCAGTAGACTCATTACCATCCGCCTGAGAGCAGCCCCTTTCAACATCACCATCATCCAGGCCTATGCCCCAACATCAGACTATGACGACAGCGAAGTGGATGATTTTTATGAAAATCTACAGGCGGTCCTTGACCAAGTGCCGAAGAAGGACATAGTCATAGTGCAAGGCGACTGGAATGCCAAGGTTGGCCAAGATGCGCACCACAACTGGGGAGACACATGTGGACCCCACTGCAACAACGAGACAAATGACAGGGGTCTGAGACTCTTGGAGTTTGCCAGATACAACAATCTGGTACTGGCAAACACGCTTGGTCTCCACAAAAACTCCAGACGATGGACATGGCACAGTCCTGGCGGGGAGCATCACAACCAAATAGATTACATTATGGTCAAGAAACGCTTCAGATCAAGCATCAACATTGGCAGGACACGCACTTTTCCAGGAGCAGACATCGGAAGTGACCACGATCTCGTGATGATGTCTTTCCGGCTCCACTTGAAGAGAGTAAATACAGCAAAGTGCACTAGACTGAAGTTCGACCTGGACAAACTGCAAGACCCGGAGGTGGCAGAACTATTTCAGGCCACAATTGGAGGGAAATTTGCACCACTGCTCATTTTGGGGGCTGGTGAAGTAGATGTCAACACCATGACCACCACCTTCAACTCAGCTGTGACAGATGCCGCCACTGAGATCCTTGGCAAGCACCGACCAAAGAAGAAGCCGTGGATCACACCTCAACTTTTGGATCTGTGTGATAAACGAAGAGAGATGAAAAAGAAAAAGAACACCTCACAGGGAGCTGATGTCTACCGAAAAATCAACAATGACATCCGAAAAGGCATGCGCACAGCAAAGGAGAACTGGATAGAAGATCAATGCCAGGAAATAGAGAACAGTCTGAACAAGAACAACAGCAAGAAGGCCTACCAGACAGTGAAGCGGCTGACAAGTGTCAAACAGCCCAAAGTCTCCACGATCCAAAGCAAGTCTGGCATATGCCTTACAGAAGAACAAGAAGTCTTGGACAGATGGACAGAGTACTGCTCTGACCTTTACAACCATACACCAAATGGAGACCCATCAGTTCTAGCATGTCCCGAGAACAGAGAAGAAGAAGAAATCCTCCCAATTCTCCGGGAAGAAGTTGAGGCAGCAGTGCAAGCGCTAAAGAAAGGGAAGTCAGCGGGAGTGGACAACATACCCGCGGAACTGCTACAAGCAGGAGGAGAAGCGATGATTGATGCCCTCACCATTATCTGTAACAAGATCTGGCAGAGTGGGGAGTGGCCTATACCATGGACCCAGTCGCTTGTCATCACTCTTCCCAAAAAAGGTAACCTTCAGGAGTGTGAAAATTACCGGACCATCAGCCTCATCAGCCATCCCAGCAAGGTCCTCTTGAAAATAATACTCAACAGGTTGAAACCCCAAGCTGAACAGATCATAGCTGAAGAACAAGCAGGATTCAGGGCAGGGCGAAGTACCACTGAGCAGATTTTCAACCTCAGAATAATCTGTGAGAAATACCTACAGCACCAACAACATCTATATCATGTGTTCATAGACTTCAAGAAGGCGTTTGACCGAGTCTGGCATGCAGCTCTATGGGCAACAATGAAAGTGTACAACACCAGCCCTGAAATTATTGAAGTCATCAAAAGCCTGTATGACAAGGCTACCAGTGCAGTCCTCCACAACAGCGCCATCGGGAACTGGTTCAGAACAACAATCGGTGTGCGTCAAGGATGCCTACTCTCTCCAACACTCTTCAACATCTTCCTAGAGCGCATCATGTCAGATGCTCTTGCAGACCATGAAGGCACAGTCAGCATTGGGGGTAGAGCAATCTCCAATCTTCGTTTTGCAGATGACATTGATGGATTGGCTGGAGAGGAACAAGAGCTTGAACAGCTGGTACAGAGGCTTGACACCACCTCCAGAGCCTATGGAATGGAAATAAGTGCAGAGAAGACCAAAATGATGACCAACAACACCAATGGCATCAACACGGACATCAAAGTCCAAGGCCAATCCCTCAACACAGTGCATAGCTTCAAATATTTAGGAGCCATTGTATCAGACAATGTGTCCAGACAGGAAGTCCTCTCCAGGATCGCACAAACAACTGCTGCCCTGACAAGGTTGAAGCCCATTTGGAAAGACAGGACCATCAGTCTACATTCCAAAGTAAGACTGCTGCGCTCCCTTGACATCTCCATCTTCCTATATGCTTGCGAAGCATGGACCCTCACAGCAGATCTCCAACGAAGAATACAAAGCATGGAGATGAGGTGCTACAGAAGACTTCTGGGCATTTCATATACCCAACACATCACCAACGACGAAGTCCGACAGACCATCACACAAGCCATTGGACAACACGATGACCTGCTAACAGTGGTGAAGAAACGGAAACTCCGATCGTATGGCCACGTCACCAGATCATCAGGCCTTGCAAAGACTATTCTGCAAGGCACAGTGCAAGCAGGTAGAAGAAGAGGGAGACCGAAAAAGAGGTGGGAGGACAACATTCGAGAATGGACTGGTTTGACACTGAGCGAAGCCATCAGGGCTGCTGAGGACAGAGAAAGATGGAGTATGCTGGTGAAACGATCATCCGTGGTGCCCCTACGACCTCCGGGTTACGGGACAGGATAGGATAGGATAGGACGGCAGAGGGGAGAAAACTGGATCGGTAACGTACTGTGCGGGTCTTAAGGCTCCTGAGGCGTTTCCCAGAAGGTAGAATTTTAAACCAAGAAGAGAGAAGGTGGGTGGAATGTTGTCATCTTGCTTTCATACATCATAAACAATAACAATAGATTTCTTTTATATAATTATGTCGTTATATTAATTTTTGTTCATATTAACTCCTTTATTTTAATTTTAAGTTTGTGTTTCTAATTTAATATGTTGTCTAGTATCACAGATTTGAATAGACGTTAAATTAAATAAATAAATTTCTACGACACGCTACCCCAGCAGGGTTTTATTCTCAAACAGTCACTAATTCACAAATTCTACAGCAACAGTTATCTCAAAGACATGAGGAGTCAAAGAGTATATGGACCGACTGAATCAGCACATGAAAGTGGCATTGTGTTTTCTTGGCTTCCCAAGCTAGAGTTATCTGAAGACTAGGCGAAGCGGAGGCCAATCAATGGAAGAAACTGGCATTGATTTTCACTAGTCAAGTTGGGTTGAAGACACCTGTTATTTATTATGCTGTGATACTAGTTTTTCTTTATTCTGGACCCCCGTGGGGTGCCGGGGATTTCAGTATAAATAGTATCCCCACTTTCTGGAAATTTAGTGCTTTAAATTCCCACTGTCGCTGTCTTTCTCTTTTGTTCTTTCTCATTCCTACTCTGTTCTATCAATCTACTATACTATCTTTTTCTTCACTAGACCAGACCTTTTTTCTTGAAAACTCTTCCGGGACAAAACTCATCATTTGTGTGTGAGGTCTGTTGGATCAGCTTGGGAATATTGGACGCTTTCTGCCAAATGATCACTGCCAGGGCTTCCTATGACGTTATTATGTATGTGTATCAGTTTATAGTCCCCTCTCTTCCCGATTAGGATTTTCAGAGAGGAGACTTAATTGACGTTATTATTTGGCAATGGAGGCATTTTATATGCGTGTGTTTTGTTGATATTTTATAATGATGTTTGTATTCTATTTTGTTTTTGTAAACGGGGGTTCGATAAATTAGAGTATAGCCTCAGCGTCCTCTGCGTGGGGATATCTTTATTGCATCCAGTATTATTATTATTACTATTATTATTGTAAAGTGACCTGCTGGTGGATTGCCTTCAGTGTTACCATTGGGGTTGTTTCGGCAGATCTTTTATGCGGATAAGGGGTGAGTCAGCGAAGTTGTGGTCTTGGTTTTGTGGTCCTGATTCGGCTCTTTGCAGTCCGCTGGACCCTGTAAGCCATGAATAACTAACTCTTTATTCTGTGTATGTGTGTGAGTTGAGGGTGCTTGAGTTGGCGGGTGTGCGCGCGTCCATTTATATGTTTGTGTGCGTGCTCAATAAATGTAAAGGAAAGCTTCTGAAGTTTCCAATATGTTTTGGCTGAGCAGTAGTTGGATAGCATTATTGGAGTGCCACGTGTACAGCGGTCGTTCCCACTCATCTTTATCATCTAGCCTTGTGTCGATTCCTTCCCCCTCCCCCCCCCCCCCCCCAATTAAAGAAATCGATACGTAAATGTTATTGGCATCTTAGACATGGATAATGAAGAAATTGTCACATCTCAGTCAGAAAATATTGCACTCGCGCGCCAGTGGAACAATTAAAAAAAAAAAAAACAACTTGTTATCACCCATTGTTTTTAATAGAGAAATGTGGGCAGTAGAAGAACGGTAGGAAGGGGAGGTTTGTGGTGCAAAGTGTAAAGACGTTGGAAAAATACAATACAAAATGGCAATAAGCACAAATGCTTTGTAGTAAATACAAAAATAGTGTTGAATTTAACTTGTATTCGCTCTTTTATATATAAGAACGGATGTAGACGACATCAAATACATTGTCAGGTGATGGTGTTACGATTGAGAAGCAACCGATAGATCCGATGCATTAATAGCGTGTATTTACCTTTGATTTGATAGTGCGTTGTTGCTAGAAGAAGCTTTATAAGGTTGATAATTTTGATCGGTCGATATTGTTGAGAATTATCTGGAATTATTTGTTTAATATTGATCGAAGCTTCTAGACCTTACGAGTAAAAGCTGGTAGAATCATATGGATTCGTAAACATTATGTGACGCAAGGCCGTGCATAGTTCCGGTGACGAATTTTTTTTTTTTTAAATTGGGTGTTATTGCATCGTGCCTTAATAAATGTTCGAATTTTTTCTCGATCGCAGAGAGACTATATAAGTGATGCATTCTCTGCTTGTAAGGCAATCGTCCCCTATACGCTTCTGTGTCCGGGGACGTTAATCTAAATAACTAACTAACTTGTAAGGCAATATACGCATACTGTGTTGGGGACTATACATTTATTAACTGAACTGAACTTGTAAGGCAAAGTCCCCTATAGGCCATGTGTATCCGGGGACGTTAATCTACTTGCCTGCCTGCCTTGTAAGGATGATTGTTGTAGTGATTTTCGGAAAGCGATCTTGTTTGCAGTTGTAGATGTTTGCTGCATAAAGTTGGACAACTTTATACGACGACTCCTGCCTTGTTGCTGAGTGAACAGGCGGCGTGTGTAAACTTTTTTTTTTTTAACTTTGGCGTGGGTAACGACCTGGAGTTACACTGATCGATATTTAAGCCTCGGGGCTGAGTGAGCTATTGATAAATAACCACCGTGTAATAGATGGTCATTGTGTGTGGGAGTGAAGGTACGTGGATTCTCTTTTCTCTGTGCCAGCTTAATGAGGGCGGTGCTCAGTTGTGAAACCTGTAGCGAGCTGTACTGGTAAGGCAGATTTACACGTGCGAGTCGGTCTGTCATCTCTTTCACAGTCAAGAAGATGGAGAGGGATGATGATAACCGTGACAACGAGGACGACGACGAATGCAATGTATGCGTTACTCACTTGATAGAGACACACCGTGTCGCTGTCTGCGAGAGGTAGCGTTTAACAAAGGGTACTGCGATGTTTTGAACTTGATCTGTCACAATGATGTTGATACTATAATGGTGTATTCTTGTAGCAGACGACAGACTCTCTCCTACACACAAACTATAAATTACAGTGATTTTATGGTGCTGTTTTTATATTTCTTCTACTTTTTCTTCTCTGTGTGTGTGAGAGAGAGAGAGAGAGAGAGAGAGAGAGGGGGGAGGGAGAGAGAGAGATTTTTTATTCACTTAGGCATCGCCCCTTCATGAAGGGTGTGTACGTCATTATACATATTAAAAACATACACTTTTCATTCAGATTAAATCACGCTAGGGCAATTTCTCTTAGTTTTAAGGCTTTGTAGAAGTACATACTGAGTTTTCTAATAATGTATTCCGATTACTTGACGCCATCAAAATACCAAGTCTAAATGCACATGGATTTCTATAGTATTTATCAGCAATAAATTGCACTGGTACGTTAAGTAAGTTTGGACAGAGTGAGAGAGGGTGAAGATGAGATGAGGCGGGGGACGTGGGTAAATGTGTGTGCGCGCGCGTGTGTGTGTGTCAGAAAGAGCCAGACCCCTAAATAAACAATTCCGCTTTTCATGTTTCAGTAGGGAGAAGGAGGATGGGGAAAACCTCAGTGATGATGGTGGTTCCTTATCAACACAGATGACTTGTAGACGGACGACGTCAATAATGGCAATGGAAAAGTCCGATGACATGCGCACGCACAAACAGGATTAAAAACGTGGCTTGCCGCCTGTCAGAAGATAAGTCAATCTATTGAATAGAACGGAACTGACTGGATTTTCTCTGGTCCAGATGTCGCTAGGTATTGATCTGCAATACAAAACTGAATGGCACTGTTCAAGCTGATAATAATGGTTACTGTTATGACAAACAATGTACACTGTATTGATATTCCATTCAGGTCAACAAAGCTTTATTATGAATTTGGACAGGCGGAAAGATCATCAATCATATAAACAAATAAAAGTTACATTTACAAGTTACAAGCAAATAATTAATTAAAAAGCACATACCGCAAATGCGAAAAAGACGTCTTTCTGCGCACTCCTCTACGGATGCGCAGGTTCCTCATCCATCAACAATCAATCAGTTATACACACACATTGTTCTGAAGAAAATATCAATACGAATTTCAGACAAGAAATATCACGAAGTAATGCATCACAAAAAGCAAAACATTGTAATGGGGTGCCGGTTTTTTTTTATAGTATAAATAGTATCCCAACTTTCTGGAAATTTTAGTGATTTAAATTAAAAATTAAATTAAACTGTCGCTGTCTTTCTCCTTTATTCTTTCTCATTCCTACTCTGTTCTATCAATCTACTATACTATCTTCTTCTTTGGTAGACCAGTCACCCCCGTTGGGGTGCCGGGGGTTTCAGTATAAATAGTATCCCCACTTTCTGGAAATTTAGTGCTTTAAATTCCCACTGTCGCTGTCTTTCTCATTTGCTTTTTCTCATTCCTGCTCTGTTCTATCAATCTGCTATACTATCGTCTTCTTCGCTAGACCAGTCTCCTACCTTTTTTCTTGAAAACTCTTCCGGGACAAGACTCCTTGTTTGTGTATGGGGTCTATTGGATCAGCTTGGGAATATTGGACGCTTTCTGCCAGGTGGTCACTTGGGCTTCCTATGATGTTATTATTTAGCAATGTGGGCATTTTATATGTATGTGTTTTGTTGATAATTTATAATGATGTTTGTATTCTATTTTGTTTTTGTAAACGGGGGTTCGATAAGTTGGGGTGAAGCCTCAGCCGTCCCCTGCGTGGGATATCTTTATTGTAAAGTGACTGGCTGGTGGAGGGCATTCAGTTTTCCCACTAGGGTTGTTTCAGCAGATCTTTTATGCGGATTGGGGGTTGTCCGGTCTTGATTTGGCTCGGAAGAGTCCGCTGGACCTAAAGCAACAATTATGTAATGTAATGTAATGGTAGACCAGTCACTACATTTTTTCTTCTTCCGGGACAAATCTCCTCATTTGTGTGTGAGGTCTGTTAGATTAGCTTGGGAATATTGGACGCTTTATGCCAGGTGGTCACTATGGCGTCCTATGATGTTATTATTTGGCAATGTAGGCATTTTACATGTATATGTATGTGTTTTGTTGATATTTTATAATAATGTTTGTATTTTATTTTTTATTTTTGTAAACGCGGGTTCGATAAATTAGAGTATAGTCTCAGCGCCCCCTGCTTGGGATGCCTTAATTGTACAGTGACCGGTTGATGGAGTGCCTTCAGTGTTACCACAGGGTTGTTTCAGCAGATCTTTTATGCGGATCAGGGGTGAGTCCTCTTTCAGCGAAGTTGTGGTCGCTGGACCCTGTAAGCAATGAATAACTAACTAACTAACTAGTACTAAATGCTACTACCACATAGCACTTTAAAATTCACTACTCAAAGTTATTACTAAAAATATTGCGGGTCTAAAATAAAACACACTATACATGTAAAAATGTAAAGACTTGTCAGTTAAGAAGTGTTTTTAATTCACACGATCTCACACGCACGCATGTTATGCAGTATTCACGCCGTAAGTGTTGCTGCTGTTGCATCGATCACAATAATTACCATGTATTGAAATATATTTGTATTTAAACTACATGTACTTTACAAACCTACACAATTTGCGTCCCAGCCCTTCTCCGAGAGCGATTAAGGGGAGAGAACAGTGTTATTTTGTTGGTTTAATTTTTAGTGTTTTAATCCTAACAGCCCAACTATGTGGTTGTCTCCCTGGCCTTTGCTGAGCCCAACTGAATTAAATGATTATGTTCTAAAATCCTCAGAATCCGCTTCAGTACACTTAGCGTAGAGTTTTTATTTCATTGCGACATCAAACACACTTAGTACTAGATTTCAATCTAGGGAAAAGGGAATGTCTTAGCTTTGCATAGAAAGAGCTTGTACTTGGGTCCCTACGAAGCTACCTGTCTAAAACGCTCACGTGACGGTACGGACGTTGAGCACGGCTAGGCGATGTCTGTGATCTGTGTTCTACCCTTGACCCATCGCTCTCATCCGACAAGTTACGTGCAGGCATGAAGACTTTTGAATTTAGATAGGCATTTCACATTAAGTAGGCAAAGTGTCTCAATGGCGTTTTATTTCAATTCCTAGTGGAGTACCGTTGCTTTCGGTTTCAAAGCAACGTGTCAAACGACAGTGACTCCCGTACTACACTAATTTAACTATACAAGCTGATCTTTTTACAATGTTAAGCCAAATATCATTTGTTAATTTTTTTATTGATTGTATTTTATTACGTTGCAAGCGCATTAACATGGCGCATTTTGTTTGAAGAAGTAGTGTAAAATATCAGAATGTCCTCAATGTAAATAACTGTTGGTTCACACACGTTGTATGATGCGTTGTTATTATATATCAATAATAATGATGATGATGATGATGATGATAATAATAATAATAATAATAATAATAATAATAATAATAATAAATATTTACATACGCTTTTTTTCTATTAAAAAAATCGGTTCAAAACGCAATTCTCACGCATTCACATACAAAAAAAAACCAATCATACGGAGAAAAAAAAGGAATGAAAAGGAGTACATCAAATAGAAGAAAAAAAGAAAAAAAAACCGAAATATGTACACACTTAGCACATGGGAATTGTATGCGAAACAGACAATGTTGTTGAAGATGGTTAATGAGCAAAGGGGCACAAGCAGGATGTTACGTTGAAACGCGAACGAAAGTATGTCGGAAGCGTGTACGATAGATCTAATCGTTTCGTTTTGCAAAGTATTCAATAATGGAGTTTATTTACCTTTGATTTGAGTTTGCATTGTTGTTAGGAGAGGCTTTGTATAACGTTAATAATTTTCGTTAGTCGATATTGTTGGAGAATCTTCTGGATCCGTTTGTTTACTAGCGATCGAAGCTTCTTGATGGACGTAGATAATGGAGAACATTCTTTTGACATGTATGACGTAAGTCAGTGATGACGATCTTTTATTCGATTGGTGGCAGTGCGTCATTTCTACGGTATTCGAAATTCTTCCGGAAGAGAGAGAGGTTATTTAATCGTGTGCCGAGTTGCTGTTGAGATAGTAAAGTTGTTGATAGAGAGTTGCTGTGAAAGTTGTTGAGTTGAATTGAGAATTGTATGCAGTTGTTGATGTGTGCTGAATAAAAGTGGAAAACTTCATACGTCGACTTTGTGACTTGTATGCTGCTTGAGCAGGCTGCGTGGATAAACGAATCTGAGTTACACCCTATCAGGAATTCAGCATTGGGGCTGAATCAGATACTGATAGAAAACACCAACATCGAACAGAGTGTAACATTTTGGGGGTCAAGCCAAGCCCATAGCCAAGGGTTCAACTGCTACAACAAGCGATTCAACGTTACGAGAGGCAGTCATCGAGGGTAGCCGCCAACGAGTTGCGTCGAGAGGGGCCAACATACTGGGACTACATCCGATAGATTCGGGTTGACTGCAAGGGCGTGTAGTCGCCGAAGAGTTGCTTCGTGAGCGAACAACAGAGCGGGACTACGTGGCTGCCGCGGGACTACGTCGAGGGACAGTCTCGGAGCTACATCGCCAGTATTAGAGAGAGCGACGTGCGGACGTCGAGTCTACTTCAGCACAGGAGCGTATACATCAACACCAGCGTGGTGCAGCGTCGCATACGACGAGGACAGCGGGGCCTGCGTCAACGAAGGCGACTAGTGACAAGCATCAGCGCTACTGCAGAAAGCGTGCTGTTCTAGAACAGTCTAGAAAGGTACAGCACAGTCAAGAACTTTCCAGAAAAAAAAAGAACTCTACAGTCAAGAACTTTCTAGAAGAAGAACCTTCCAGAAAAGAACTTTCTTGAAAAGAACTTTCCAGAAGCATCAAGATGGCTGACTTCTGGCAGAAAGGGGTTGAACTGAATCTAAAAGGCAAGCAGCTGACGGAGTACGTCAAGTCTCAGGAGAGAATACGAGAAAGAGAATTGGAAGAGAAGCGTCTAGAAAAAGAAATAGAACTAGAACAGAAGCGTCTAGAAGTAGAAGAGCAGCGTCGCCGTGAAGAACGAGAATTAGAAGAGCAGCGTCGCCGTGAAGAACGAGAATTAGAAGAGCAGCGTCGCCGTGAAGAAAGAGAATTAGAATTGAAGCGTCTGGAAATTGAACAGCAACGGCAAGAAAGAGAAGAGCAGCGTAAAGAAAGAGAAGATGAGCGCAGGCGTGAGGAAAGAGAAGCTGATCGGCAGTTCCAACTAGAGTTGGCGCGCATCCAGCAACAGCAGCATGCGCCACAAGTTATCAGTGACAACACGGCTCCAAAATTGCCAGCTTTCGTCGACGGGAAGGACCAGATTGACAGTTATCTGGCGAGATTCGAAAGGTTCGCTGAAAGCTCTAACTGGCAACCTCAAGACTGGGCAATTCGACTGAGTGCACTTCTGACGGGGCAAGCTCTCGAAGTTTACACCAGACTGTCGAACGATGACGCCAAAAACTACGACGTCTTGAAAGAGGCCCTGTTGCAGTGCTACAACTTTACAGAGAAGGGCTACCGTAAACGCTTCCGTGAATGCCGGCCTAAGTCAGACGAGACGCCAAAGCAGTTTGTGGAGCGCCTGTCGTCATATCTACACAAGTGGGTGGAGTTATCAGGCGAAATGAAGTCTTACGACAGTCTCCATGACCTGATTGTGAAAGAACAATTTCTCAATGCCTGTCACAAGGACCTAGCGACCCACTTAGAAGAACAAAAGCAGCAGACGCTTAAAGATGTGACTGAGGCTGCTGAAAGATATCTTATCGCTCATGGGAAAACGTTGGGGCCACCCAGCGCGACGAAACACTTTCAGAAGACGGCAAGCCATGGGAACCAGATCCAAGGGAGCCAGACAAGCCAGAGACAGACGGACTCCACGCCTCCTCCCAGGGAAGGGCATTCAAGAGGCTGTTTCATCTGCAACGCTACAGACCACAGAGCTGCCAGCTGCCCTCAAAGTAGAAATAGCGTACAGCGGAGCAGTACGGACAATGCAGCGGTGGGCAACCGACAGAGACGTTTCTCCAGTCAACGGCAAACCAGTAGATCTGACCATCAAGTGTGCGGCGGGAGCGTCATTCTTCCGAGTGAGACCAAGCGCACAGCTACTCCTGCGGACGTGCAAGAGTGCATGACCGATGGCCAACTTCTCCTTGCCAACGGAAAATCCATCCCCGTCGTCGCCAGCGCAGCTGTGACCGTCCAGAACATGCCTGTTTCAAAGGGACGCGTCGGAAATCATGAAGTGGCTGTTTTAAGAGACTCTGGCTGCAGTGGGGTCATCGTCAGAGAAGACCTAATCGCTAAAGAACAGTTCACTGGCGATTCAAAATGGACACTTATGGCCGACAGCAAATGTGTGAGAGCGCCAGTTGCGAAGATTCATGTCAACACCCCTTTCTACATAGGCGAAGTCGAAGCGGTTTGCCTGAAGAAGCCGCTGTATGATTTGATGATCGGGAATATCGACGGCGCGAGACGACCCGACGACCCCGATCCAGAGTGGAGTCCTGCCTCAACTCAACACGTCGAAGTTGTGGAGGAGGATCCATTGCCGTTTCCCGATGGAGACCTTACAGAGCTGCTACGGGACAATGTGGTTACTCCGGCTCAGCCCTGCCGACCAGAGATCGTCGGTGCTGTTACTACCAGGGCCCAGGCCAAGAGAGACAAGACGTCTACGCCACTGAAGGTCGCCGACAACTCTAAAGCTGCCATCGTGGACAGAGATAAGCTGATCCAGCTCCAGGAAGCTGATAGTACTTTAAACAAGTACAGGAACCGCCAAGACCACGTGACCAAAGGCAGTGGTACGGTCTATTTCGAGGTGAAGGCCAAGATCCTGTACAGAATCTTCCAGCACCCGAGGGTCAACGGAGGTAAACCACTACGTCAAGTCTTGGTACCGTTACCCCTAAGGCGCCAGGTGATGGAGGTAGCGCATGACTCAATCATGGGAGGTCACCTGGGTATCAAGAAGACGTCGGATAGAATCCAGGCGGTGTTCTACTGGCCAGGACTTCATGCGGACGTCAGCCGTTTCTGCCGATCATGTGACATTTGCCAGAAGACCATACCTCGAGGAAGGGTCCCGAAAGTGCCTATGCAGAGGATGCCTCTGATCGACCGACCTTTCAAGAGGGTGGCCTTAGACTTAATCGGCGAAATAAGACCTCCGAGTGAAGAAGGTCATCGATGGGTACTGACTTTAGTGGACTATGCGACTCGGTACCCAGAAGCAGTGCCACTGAAGAAGATTGACACTGAAACTGTAGCAGAGGCACTGGTGGACATGTTCAGTAGACTTGGAGTGCCTGAAGAAATTCTGACAGACCTCGGGACGCAGTTCGTCTCTGACTGCATGAAGGAGGTCAACAGACTGCTGAGCATCCGGCATTTGACTACGACACCCTACTATCCAATGTGCAACGGGCTTGTCGAAAAGTTCAATGCTACGCTGAAGTCCACCCTGAAGAAACTGTGCAGCGAGCAGCCCAGACAATGGCATCGCTATATCAACGCCTTACTTTTCGCCTACAGAGAAGTACCGCAGGAGTCCACCGGCTTTTCTCCGTTCGAGCTGCTGTACGGAAGAACCATCCGAGGGCCGATGCACATCCTAAAAGAACTGTGGACGAAAGAAGTAGAGACCCCAGAGGTGAAGAACAGCTACCAGTACGTGTTTGAGCTACGGGAGAAGCTGGAGCAGACTCTCGAGATAGCCAGAGAAAACCTGAAGAAGTCCCAGGACTGTGGAAAGCACTACTATGACCGTAGGGCTGTGAACAGGAAGTTTAAACCTGGCAACAAAGTGCTGGTGCTGCTACCTACTGATCACAATAAGTTGCTGATGCAGTGGAAAGGCCCGTACGAAGTGGAGACCGTGGTGGGGATCAACGACTACAAGGTGAAGGTCGGCCAGCATTCCAAGATATACCACGCCAACCTCCTTAAGCTGTACGTGGAAAGGCCATCACAGATTGTGCATGCAGCAACAGCAACTGAGATCGACAATAGCTTTGACAGCGAGGAACTGTTGGAACTGGGAGACTTCCACAGCAAAGAAGGCATCGATGATGTTAAGCTAGGACCAAGCTTGACGGAAGGTCAAAAGATGGAGCTCAAGGACCTTATGGGCGAGTTTCCCCACAACTTCAGCGATGTCCCTGGCTCTACAACTTTGGTCGAACACGAAGTCCACCTCACTTCAAATATACCCGTTCGATCCAAGCCCTTCCCGATCCCTTTCAAGGCCCGCGAATCCTTGAAGAAAGACATCGATGAGATGCTGAAGATGGGCATCATCAGGGAGTCCAGTTCCCCCTACGCGTCCCCTGTCGTGGTCGTGAAGAAGAAGGACGGGAGCAACAGAGTATGCATCGACTACAGGAAGGTCAATAAGATCACCATCTTCGACCCTGAGCCGATGCCTACCGCAGCAGACCTCTTCCGCCAACTATCGGGAAGTAAAATATTCTCAAAGATTGACCTCAGCAAGGGTTATTGGCAAGTCCCCGTGCGTCAACAGGACATACCAAAGACTGCTTTCATAACTCCTGATGGAACGTACGAGTGCCTAAGGATGCCCTTTGGCATGGTCAACAGCGGAGCTACCCTAAAGAGAGGAATGAGGAAGATGCTTAATGGGATGGACAACGTCGTGTGTTACTGGGACGACCTGCTGGTCCACACTCGCACCTGGGAAGAGCATCTGCAGACCTTGAGGGAGCTGTTTCACCGTCTCACAGAAGCCAACCTGACCGTGAGACCCAGTAAGTGCATTCTGGGGACTGACAACGTAGACTTTATCGGCCATTCGCTGAAAGAAGGACAAAAGGGGCTTCTACTAGAAAACGTCACCAAGATTCTGAACGCTCCACGTCCCCAAACCAAGAAGCAGGTGCGATCTTTCCTGGGGTTGGCTGGATACTACAGGGAGTTTGTACCAAACTACTCCGCCATCACAGCACCCTTGTCGGACCTGGTGCGGAAAGGCTGTCCAAACCAAGTGCAGTGGGGACCGTCTCAGGAGAGGGCATACCAGACTGTGCGCGACCTCCTTTCGAAGGATCCGGTGCTACGACTGCCCGATACTTCCAAGGAATTCGTTTTAAGGACAGACGCAGCGGACGAAGGCATCGGCGCCATACTGATGCAAGAACACGAAGGGAAACTATTTCCGGTCAGTTACACCAGCAAGAAGCTGTCCAGGGCTGAGAAAAATTACTCGACCATGGAGAAAGAGTGCCTTGCCATCATATGGGGAATCCGGAAGTTCGAACTGTACCTTCAAGGAGTGAAGTTCGTGCTACAGACTGATCACAAGCCGCTAACTTACTTGAACTCTGCCAAGTTTGTGAACAGTCGGATCATGAGATGGGCTATGTACTTGCAGAACTTTAACATGCGAGTAGAATCTATCAAAGGATCGGACAATGTTGGTGCGGACTTCCTCAGCAGAGTGTGTGAGTAAAGAACATTGACTGTGTGGATGAACTGTGAACATTGACAATATCCAGATAGACTTGAAGATGAAAACCATTGACTCTGTGTAGATAAGCTGAGCGCAATTACAGTATTCAGAAAGTCTTAAATTAGTTTCAATTGTGGACTTTATTTGTGCATTACGTTTCAACGTTGTTGAAAGAAATTGGGTAAATTTCTTCTTGAGTGGGGGGTTATGTTACGTTGAAACGCGAACGAAAGTATGTCGGAAGCGTGTACGATAGATCTAATCGTTTCGTTTTGCAAAGTATTCAATAATGGAGTTTATTTACCTTTGATTTGAGTTTGCATTGTTGTTAGGAGAGGCTTTGTATAACGTTGATAATTTTCGTTAGTCGATATTGTTGGAGAATCTTCTGGATCCGTTTGTTTACTAGCGATCGAAGCTTCTTGATGGACGTAGATAATGGAGAACATTCTTTTGACATGTATGACGTAAGTCAGTGATGACGATCTTTTATTCGATTGGTGGCAGTGCGTCATTTCTACGGTATTCGAAATTCTTCCGGAAGAGAGAGAGGTTATTTAATCGTGTGCCGAGTTGCTGTTGAGATAGTAAAGTTGTTGATAGAGAGTTGCTGTGAAAGTTGTTGAGTTGAATTGAGAATTGTATGCAGTTGTTGATGTGTGCTGAATAAAAGTGGAAAACTTCATACGTCGACTTTGTGACTTGTATGCTGCTTGAGCAGGCTGCGTGGATAAACGAATCTGAGTTACACCCTATCAGGAATTCA
This sequence comes from Oncomelania hupensis, assembly GCA_036898135.1. Classification (NCBI taxonomy): domain Eukaryota; kingdom Metazoa; phylum Mollusca; class Gastropoda; order Littorinimorpha; family Pomatiopsidae; genus Oncomelania; species Oncomelania hupensis. The sequence goes on from JBAHVR010000130.1 coordinate 189,251, forward strand.
GCATTGGGGCTGAATCAGATACTGATAGAAAACACCAACATCAAACGGAGTGTAACACAGGAGGAGAAGCGATGATTGATGCCCTCACCATTATCTGTAACAAGATCTGGCAGAGTGGGGAGTGGCCTACACCATGGACCCAGTCGCTTGTCATCACTCTTCCCAAAAAAGGTAACCTTCAGGAGTGTGAAAATTACCGCACCATCAGCCTCATCAGCCATCCCAGCAAGGTCCTCCTGAAAATAATACTCAACAGGTTGAAACCCCAAGCTGAACAAATCATAGCTGAAGAACAAGCAGGATTCAGGGCAGGGCGAAGTACCACTGAACAGATTTTCAACCTCAGAATAATCTGTGAGAAATACCTACAGCATAATCAACATCTATATCATGTGTTCATAGACTTCAAGAAGGCGTTTGACCGAGTCTGGCATGCAGCTCTATGGGCAACAATAAAAGTGTACATCAGCCCTAAAATTATTGAAGTCATCAAAAGCCTGTATGACAAGGCCACCAGTGCAGTCCTCCATAACGGCGGCATCGGGAACTGGTTCAGAACAACAATCGGTGTGCGTCAAGGATGCCTACTCTCTCCAACACTCTTCAACATCTTCCTAGAGCGCATCATGTCAGATGCTCTTGCAGATCACGAACGCACAGTCAGCATAGAGGGTAGAGCAATCTCCAATCTTCGTTTTGCGGATGACATTGATGGATTAGCTGGAGAGGAACAAGAACTTGAACAGTTGGTACAGAAGCTTGACACCACCTCCAGAGCTTATGGAATGGAAATAAGTGTAGAAAAGACCAAAATGGTGACCAACAACACCAATGGCATCAGCACGGACATCAAAGTCCAAGGCCAATCCCTCAACACAGTGCATAGCTTCAAATATTTAGGAGCCATTGTATCAGACAATGCGTCCCGACAGGAAGTCCTCTCCAGGATCGCACAAACAACTGCTGCCCTGACAAGGTTGAAGCCCATTTGGAAAGACAGGACCATCAGTCTGCATTCCAAAGTAAGACTGCTGCGCTCCCTTGTCATCTCCATCTTCCTATATGCTTGCGAAGCATGGACCCTCACAGCAGATCTACAACGAAGAATACAAAGCATGGAGATGAGGTGCTGCAGAAGACTTCTGGGCATTTCCTATACCCAACACATCATCAACGACGAAATCCGACAGACCATCACACAAGCCATTGGACAACACGATGACCTGCTCACAGTGGTGTAGAAACGGAAACTCCGATGGTATGGCCACGTCACCAGATCATCAGGCCTTGCAAAGACCATTCTTCAAGGCACAGTGCAAGGAGGTAGAAGAAGAGGGAGACCGAAAAAGAGGTGGGAGGACAACATTCGAGAATGGACTGGTTTGACACTGAGCGAAGCCATCAGGGCTGCTGAGGACAGAAAAATTGAGTATGCTGGTTAAACGATCATCTGTGGTGCCCCTACGATCTCCGGGTTACGGGACAGGATAGGATAGGATAAATGTTGTATACATACACTTCATTATAGAACACATACGTCGTCTATTTACATGTATAAGATTTATTTGCATGAAACGTTAATATAATAAAGAACTATGCATTGCGTCATGTTACACGGTTATTTAGCAATAGTGTCCCCACTTTGTGGATATTTAATGCGTTAAATTATCGCTGTTTCTGTCATGATCGTTTCTTCTTCCTCGTTCCTAATCTGTTCTATCAATCTACTTTCTTCTTCGCTAGACCAGTCACCTACCTTTTTTCTTGAAAACTCTCCTAAATCTCCTCATTTGTGTATGAGGTCTGTTGGGTCAGCTTTGGGCTATTGGACACTTTCTGCTAAATGGTCACTAAGTCTTTCTATAGTAGTATTATTTAGCAATGCCGGCATTTTATATGTATGTGTTTTGTTAATGTTTTATAATGGATGTTTACCCCTTGGGGTCATGAGCAATCTTGCTACTGTAGATTGTTCTAACCTATAAAGGGAAAAGTGAAAGCCCCAGTTGAAAACCTGTCTTGCCTTTGTAGGCATGACAGATTCACTGCGCAACAGTACCCCCGTTGGAGTGCCGGGGGTTTCAGTATAAATAGTATCCCCACTTTATGGAAATTTAGTGCTTTAAATTTCCACTGTCGCTGTCTTCCTCATTTACTCTTTCCAATTCCTGCTCTGTCCTGTCACTCTGCTATACTATCTTCTTCTTCGCTAGATCAATGACCTACCGTTTTTCTTGAAAACTCTTCCTGGACAAGACTCCTTGTTTGTGTATGAGGTCTGTTGGATCAGCTTGGGAGTGTTGGATGCTTTCTGCCGGGTGGTCACTGGGGCTTCCTATGATGGTAGTATTTAGCAATATAGGCATTTTATATGTATATGTTTTGTTGATAATTTATAATGATGTTTGTATTCTATTTTGTTTTTGTAACCGGGGGTTCGAGTAGTTGAGGTAAAGCCTCGGCCGTCTCCTGCGTGGGATGTCTTTATTGTAAAGTGACTGGCCGGTGGAGGGCATTCAATTTTCCCACTAGGGTTGTTTCAGCAGATCTTTTATGCGGATCGGGGGTTGTCCGGTCCTGATTTGGCTCGGAAGAGTCCGCTGGACCTAAAGCAACAATCAATCAATCAATCAATCAATCAATCAATCAATCAATGGATGTTTATATTCCATTTTGATTTTGTAAACGGGGTTTCTATGAATTGGAATGCAGCCTCAGCGTCCCCTGCATGGGATGCCTTTTAATGTAAAGTGACCGGCTGGTGGGGTGCCTTCGGTGTTACCATTGGGGTTGTTTCAGCGGATCTTTTATACGGATGAGGCGGAGATTGGGGGGAGGAGGGGGGGCGGAGAGGAGAATGAGACTCCTCTTTCAACCTAGTTGTAGTCCTGATTCAGCTGTTTACATTCCTTTGGACCCTACTAACTAACTAAGTGTGACTGGTTTTGAGCCGTGTGAATGGGCCTGAAAAAACAAACATTTCATTTGTCAAAACTGTCATTAACTCTCTGAAGCTGGCGCAAAGGGGATGATACTATACAATACAATACAATATAACTTTATTGATCTCAAACTGAGAAATTCAATACATGGTCTACAATACAATCCGACATAAAAATTTTAAGAGTACATGGGAAAGAACTAAGAAACGTTTTAGCACATTATGCATACATAATTATATAACACAACATATTCATTTCCTTACTCCTTATACGGCACATAGACTGGACATTACTTTCAAGTTCTCGTACAGCACACTTACTATCACATTTATTCCAACATTGAATATGTCATTTCTCTAAGATACATAGACTAAATATTGCCTTTCGCACAGCACACTTACTATCACATTTATACCAACATTAAACATGTCATTTCTCTAAGATACATAGACTGGATATTGCCTTTCTCACTGCATATTATCACAACGTTTATTCCAAAATACCTTCTCATCCTTCACACACACCCACACATTCACACATACACACACGCACACACCCACAGTAACTAGGAGCAAACATCATTAACTAGGATACGTTCCAAATATCACTTAAACATTGCACAATAAACACAATTATACATAGATCATGAACACTCATTCCTACAATCTTGCTCGCGACATATTCATAACATGAATGGAATTGGGCACAAAACTCTTTCTTGCTCTCACTGTGGACAGTTTTGGCATTCGATGTCTGCGCCCTGACGGCATGAGTTCATAGTGTGTAGCCAGAACATGGCTCGGGTCACTCGCAATCTGATATGCCTTTCGCTCAGCCTGACGTTCGTACAACACACACAATTCATACTGCCTTTCACCCGTCACTTTCGCACAAACGTGTACAACCCTGTTTCTTGCTCTCACTGTGGACAGTTTTGGCATTCGATGTCTGCGCCCTGACGGCATGAGTTCATAGTGTGTAGCCAGAACATGGCTCGGGTCACTCGCAATCTGATATGCCTTTCGCTCAGCCTGACGTTCGTACAACACACATAATTCATACTGCCTTTCACCCGTCACTTTCGCACAAACGTGTACAACCCTGTTCAATACATTCCTGTGTTTCTCACTCAACCCTCCATACCAACACAGGAAGCCAAAGGTCACAACAGACTGAACAAAACATCTGTAAAAGTTGGTTAACACGGGACGACTGACATTGAGGGAGCGAAGCTTCTGAAGGCAATATATTCTGGATTGACATTTCTTGTGTATGCTTGTTGTGTTGGAATTAAAATTGAGTTTACTGTCTACAATGGTGCCTAAGTATTTGTACTCATTGACTCTTTCCACCCTTTCTCCTCCTATCTCCAAGTCTGGTATGGCAACGGGGTTTCTTCTGAAATCTATTATAAGTTCTTTTGTTTTCTTTACATTCAGGTTGAGATAGTTATCAGTGCACCATGCGGTGAACTTAGAGACTTCTTCTACATAGACGGAGTGAGAATTTGAGAGATTTTGTAGAGCGGTGTCGTCAGAGTATTTGATGAAAGGGGTGTCGGTGGAGCCAGAGCAGTCGTTTGTGTAGAGTGTGAAGAGAACAGGGGAGAGAACAGTGCCCTGGGGAGAGCCAGTGGAGGTGGAACGGGAGGAAGAAAGACAGTGTTGAAAGCGGACAGACTGTGAGCGGTTGACAAGAAAGTTGACAATCCAAAGAACCAGTCTCGGGCTGACATTCAGAGCCAGAAGTTTGCGAGCCATGAGGTGGGGTTGTATGGTGTTAAAAGCAGAAGAGAAGTCTATGAATAGAATCCTAACAAAAGAACCAGGTTGTTCAAGGTGGGACGTAGGCATTGTTGAGGAGAGTGAGTGTTGCGTCATCGGTTGATCTATTGTGCTTGTATGCAAACTGAAGTGGGTCAAGGGACGTTTGTGTACTAAGGAGGAGAAACTTCAACACAATGCGTTCAAAACACTTCATCACTATACTAGTGAGGGCTACTGGTCTATAATCATTTAGTTCTGATGGGCTCCTGGACTTGGGAACGGGACATATAGTTGAATTTTTCCACACAGATGGAACAACAGAGGTTTTTAAAGACCAGGTGAACAACTTGCTAAAAATCTCACACAGCTGGGAAGCACAAGATTTTAACAATTTACCACAGACGTTGTCCGAGCCAAAAGCTTTGCGGGGATTGACCTTACGAAAAAGGGACTCAACCTCGGCCGCCTGAATCTCACAGTCCAAGATGCCTAGGTTATCTCCCGCTACTTCCTCCACCCTCCCTTGCAGATCGGATATCACATTTAGCAGGTCGTCTGCTACATCGCTACGCTCAAAGCGGCAATAGAAGTCATTTAGTTCTTCTGCAAACTCGCTCCTCTTTTCTTCACTAAGCTGACAATTACTCTTAGGCTTATTTTGACCAGTCAATACTTTTAAACCATTCCACGCCTCCCGCATGTTGCCTGACTTAAACTTTTCCTCTACTTTGTCCTTATACTCTAGTTTAACATGCCTAATTTCATCTCTAAGTTTCTTCTGTACTCTTATCCTTTCTTCTCTGTCCCCCATCTGTAATCACTAATTGTACTCTTCAGTGACTTTGAGATCCAGGGTTTGTTGTTTGGATACATTTTTATTGTTCTAGTAGGAATAATCATGTTTTCGCAGAAGGTAATATAATCAGTTATAACGCCTGTGGCTTTATCCACATCATCCGTGGACTCCAAGAACACACTCCAATCAGTACACTCAAAGCAGCCTTTCAACCTTTCACTCGCATCTTTCGTCCACACTTTCATTGTCTTGCTCACAACACTTTCAGTCTTTATTTTCGGTTTATAGGAAGGGACTAGGTGGATAGTGTCATGGTCTGACTTTCCTATCTTTGGCAGATGGAAAGATTTGTATGCGTCTTTGATATTACCATAAGATAAGGTCTAGCGTGGCATCAAGACGTGTGGTAACATTCACGTACTGCTTGAATGATGGAAGTATACTATACAACTTCTGTCCGGTCAAAATTGTTATTTGGCAAAATAAAGTTAAATACAGGACATATATCTTGCATACACACACACACACACACACACACATAAGAGAGAGAGAGAGAGAGAGAGAGATTTCTCTTATATAGCGCACTTGCTCAGAGAGCTTCTCAAGGCGCTGGCCCGTAATATCCAGCAATCACAAAATAGTTTGCTGAAGTCAGGATTCGAACCCACGTCGCCCAAGACGCACTCACACAAGTCGTGCGCTCTGACCACTGAGCTATCCCTGCCGAGAGAGAGAGAGAGAGAGAGAGAGAGAGAGAGAGAGAGAGAGAGAGAGAGAGAGAGAGAGAGAGATTATGTGTTCACGAGCACAAATCAAGCTTTTAGCATTCACAGGAAGACAAACGTAGTTGTGACTCTATGACAGACAGTAAAAGCGTAATGGTGTTGTCTCCCTTTAATCGCGTCCGTGACAGCAGAGGTAGAAAGACGTGAAGTATTAAACTAGTTGTTGTCCCCCTCCCCCCCTCAAGTTGTACGTGACGAATTATTTCACTGACGTGTTCAAATATAAGCTTTTTGTTAAACACATGCAGGAAATCACCATGCAGGGCTGAGCGAACTAAACTGAAACAAACGACTAGTTTCACACGTCATTTTATTTCTTTCCCACGTGTGTTGTTTTAGCCAATCAGCTCCGAGTTGCCATTAAGTCTGAAACGAAGATGAAAATCCACACATAATACAACAGCATACCATTTTTAATTGAATCTAGAGAGAGACGGAGAGAGAAAGGGGGAGGTGAAGAGGAAGGGTTGGGCTTTATGGTAGAGAAGGTAGAGAAAAGGTTGAGATGGGTGAAACAATTATTTATTACTATTATCCTCAATCCTTTAGGAATTTCTACACGCCGAGCAAAAAGATAAAATTGTTTTCTCGGCTCGTGAAAACATAATTTCATTTGGGATTTTCAAAGATTCAAAAATCAGGAAATATTTTGTAAATACATAAGATCTATCTCAGATTTAAATAAAGATGTAAATATACAATAAATTCAATATTGACTCTTTATACATTGGTCAACATTTTTGCTTACTGTCGTTCGCAGATGAAGTTCATAGCAACGTGACACTCGTTGTCGTTCCAGTGCATGGTGTGATCGCCCCAGTCTGTCCGTAGTTCCACGCAGTCTTCGTTGTTAGAATTGTCTGGCTGTCCAATGAACCAGTTCGTGTACTCTGGCATCTCGTCGTTCACCTCCCAGATAAACACGTTCTCCGTCACGGTGTCGAACAGGCCTATCCACGCTTCTTTGACTGAAAGAGCAAATTATACCGTGCAGTCAACAGCAGTCACTTAACAATCCTATCCTATCCTCATATCCTATCCCGTAACTCGGAGGTCGTAAGGGCACAACATGTGATCGTTTAACCAGCGTTCTCCATCTTTCCATGTCCTCAGGAACCCTGATGGTTTCGCTCAGTTGTCAAACCAGTCCATTCTCGAATGTTGTCCTCCCACCTCTTTTTCGGTCTCCCTCTTCTACCTCCTTGCACACTTCCTTGCTGGATGGTCTTTGCAAGACCTGATGATCTGGTGACGTGGCCATACCATGGGAGTTTCCGTCTTTTCATCACTGTGAGCAGGTCATCGTGTTGTCCAAGGGCTTGTGTGATGGTCTGTCGCACTTCGTCGTTGGTGATGTGCTGGGTATAGGAAATGCCCAGAAATCTTCTGTAGCACCTCATCTCGGATGTCGGGGTGTCGGATAGTGCAGTGGTTGGAGCACTCGCTACTGTGTCGAAAGTGAAGCACCGTCCGGTGCGGTTAGCACTTGGATGGGTGACCGCTAAGGTGTGAAGCGACAAACAACAACGCCCCCAGTTGACTCAACTGTGATTGAGTACCTACTCTCTTGAGGGTGGGGAAGGTAAAGCAGCGAGGGAGAGAGTTGGGCATCACCCTCATTACGCTGGCCCAAGATAAGTGTGATCTCCAACATCACGCTCCCCTACGGCCACAAGGCTATGGGACTACCTTTACCTTTTTTACCTCATCTCCATGCTTTGTATTCTTCGTTGTAGATGTGCTGTAAGGGTCCATGTTTCGCAAGTGTATAGGAAGATGGAGATGACAAGGAAGCGCAGCAGTCTTACCTTGGAATGTAGACTGATGGTCCTGTCTTTCCAAATTGGCTTCAACCTCGCCAGGGCAGCATGGTGGGATAGTTTTCATACTCCTGAAAGTTACCCTTTTTTGGGGAAGAATAATGACAAGGGACTGGGTCCATGGTGTAGGCCACTCCCCAATCTGCCAGATATTGTTACAGACAATGGTGAGGGCGACAATCATCGCTTCTCCTCCTGCTTGAAGCAGTTCTGCGGATATATTGTTCACTACAGCTGACTTCCCCTTCTTCAGCGATTGCATTGCTGCCTCAACCTCTTCTCGGAAAATTGGGAGGATTGTTTCTTCTTCTCTATTTTGGGCATGTGCTAGAACTGATGGGTCTCCGTTTAAGTAGCCAATTCTGCCATCAAAAGCGGCATAAAAAAATCAAACACAGTAAAATCCTGAAAACAAAAATCCACATTAAAATAATGTACTCCCATCCTATCCTATTCCGTAACTCGAAGGTCGTTGGGGCACCATAGATGGTCGTTCAACCAGAGTACTCCATCTTTCTCTGTTCTCTGTAACCCTTATGGCTTCGTTTAGTTGTCAAACCAGTCCATTCTCGAATGTTGTCCTCCCACCTCTTTTTCTGTCTCCCTCTTCTTCTGCATCCTTGCACCGTGTCTTGCAGGATGGTGTTTGCAAGGCCTGATGCTCTTGTGACGTGGCCATATCATCGGAGTTTCCGTTTCTTCACCACTTTGAACATGTCATCGTGTTGTCCAATGGCTTGTGTGATGGTCTCCAGCCAATCCATCAATGTCATCCGCAAAACGGAGATTGGAGATTGCTCTACCCTCTATGCTGACTGTGCCTTTGTGATCTGCAAGTGCACATGACATGATGCGCTCTAGGAAGATGTTGAAGAGTGTTGGAGAGAGTGGGCATCCTTGAGGCAAACCGATTTTTGTTATGAATCAGTTTCCAATGGCGCTGTTGTGGAGGACTGCACTGGCAGCCTTGTCATACAGGCTTTTGATGATTTCAATAATTTTAGGGCTGATGTTGTACGGTCTCATGGTTGCCCACAGAGCTGGAAGCCAGAATCGATCAAACGCTTTCTAGAAGTCTTCAAACACATGATATAGATGTTGTTGGTGCTGTAGGTATTTCTCGCAGATTATTCTGAGGTTGAAAAATCTGTTCAGTGGTACTTCGTCCTGCCCTGAATACTAATTGTTCTTTCGCTATGATTTGTTCAGCTTGGGGTTTCAACCTGTTGAGTATTATTTTCAGGAGGACCTTGCTGGGATGGCTGATGAGGCTGGGAAGAGTGATTACAAGCGTACTCGTAAATGTAATCTAGTTATCAGATAGGCAACCTGCTCAATTGTATCTTTGCTGTTTTGTTTATTACTAATATGTTTTAAGAATGTTGCTACTTCACTGTATTATGTAATTGATTGTTGACTGTCTATGTATAGGTAAATGTAGAATGTTCTAGTCATGTCTCTACCTTTTAAGCACTGCCATTATAATCATGTATAGGCCGTGAAATGTATAGTTTAAGACAACAATTAACTTGTGCTGTCATTAGATTATTTTGTGTGTGGGTGTGTGTGCTTTTTCTGCATGAATGTAAATTTATTAGTTATTATTGGTGTGAGGTTTAGATTGTGAATGTCTGTATTTGATTGAAATTTAAGGTTGCTGCTGTGCCATTAGAAATGAATGCGTTTCTGCTGGTTGTGTATATAAAATGGATATATTGCATGCGTCTTGCGGACGACGAGCCAAAGACAAATTTCTGTATGTGATGAACATCAGACAATAAAGTTATATTGTATTGTATTGTATTGTATTGTAAGCGTCTGGGTCCGTGGTGTAGGCCACACCCCACTCTGTCAGATCTTGTTACAGATAACGTTGAGGGCGTCAATTATCGATTCTCCTCCTGCTTGAAGCAGGTCCTCGGGTATGTTGTCCACACCCGCTGACTTCGCCTATTTCAGCGATTGCACTGCTGCCTCAACTTCTTCTCGGAAAATAGGGTTTTTAATTTTAAATTTTTTTTAATAAAAAAAGGATTTCTTCTTCTTTTCTGTTCTTATGACATGCTAAAACTGATGGAGCTCCGTTTGGTGTGTGGTTGTAAAAGTCAGAGCAGTACTCTGTCCACCTATCCAAGACTTCTTGTTCTTCTGTAAGGTTGTTGTTGTTGTTGCACCAATTTTTATTCATCAGATTAACATAAGTTGTACTATGCCAGCCTTGCTTTGGATAGTGGAGACCTTGGGCTGTTTAACACTTGTCATCCGCTTCACAGTCTTGTAGGCCTTCTTGCTGTTGTTCTTGTTCAGACTGTTTCTATTTCCTGGCATTGATCTTCAATTCAGTTCTCTTTTGCTGTGCGCATGCCTTTTCGGATGTCATTGTTGATTTTTCGGTAGACATCAGCTCCTTGTAATGTTTTCTTTTTCTTTTCATCTCTCTTCGTTTATCACACTGGTCCAAAAGTTCAGGTTTCTTCTTTGGGCGGTGCTTGCCAAGGACCTCAGTGGCGGCATCTGTCACAGTTGTGTTGAAGGTAATATTCCTGGTGCTGACATCTACTTCTCCAGCAGTGGTGCAAATTTCCCTCCAATTGTGGCTTGGAATATTTCTGCCACCTCCGGGTTTTGCAGTTTGTCCAGATCGAATATCAGTCTGGTGCACTTTGCTTTGATTACTCTCTTCACGTGGAGCCGGAAAGGCATCATCACGAGATCGAGGTCACGTCGATGTCTGCTCCTGGAAAAATGTTTGATCCGAAGCGTTTCTTGACCATGATGTAGTCAATCTGGTTGTTATGCTCCCTGCTGGGACTGTGCCAGGTCCATCTTCTCGATTTTTTTATGGGGATCAAGTGTGTTTGTCAGCATCAGATTCTTGTATCTGGCAAACTCAAAGAATTTCAGACCTCTGTCATTTGTCTTGTTTTTGCAGTGGGGTCCACATGTGTCTCCCCAGTTGTGGTACTCATCTTGGCCAAGCTTGGCATTCCAGTCGCCTTGCACTATGAATATGTCCTTCCCCGGCAATTGGTCAAGGACAGCCAGCATAATTATGTTTATAGAAATCCTCGACTCCACTATCGTCATAGTCTGATGTTGGGGCATAGGTCAGGAACAAGGAAATAAACCCCTTCCTGAATGACAGAGCCGCTGTGAAAAGAAACTTCCCCCTCTTTTGAATTTTAACGTGTGACGGTTGCTTCATGCACTCACCTGTTTAAGACATGAGTGTCAGGATCTTCAAATCTTGAATGTGCGTGCACAGACAAACCTACAAGGACGTCAAGATGACTGCTAATAAAAATAAACAAAGTTACGTCCCTTAGTTGATCAAAATGATTCAATATACAAAACAGGACTACACACTGAAAGTAGGCCTACATCAAACTATCGGAAATAGCCAAACGTCTTTTTATTTTTTTTAGAACTTTCTTTGCGCTTCAAACACAAAATTATGATCAGACGTTTACATTGACTGTGATTACCTGTCTCCTTCTGCATCATGTTGGCGATAAAGGTATTCTCTGCGGCTGATTCTATGGCTACCATATTGCTGTGTAAAGCCTGGCACACCACCTGAAATAGGCCTACATTAGTTTAGGACTGCTAAAGGGCAGAATAGAATCTTCAGTGTAAATGGAGAGAGAGAGAGAGAGAGAGAGAGAGAGAGAGAGAGAGAGAGAGCATTGAACTGTTGAACGAATAAGTTCTAAGCAAAAGTAGTTAAAATCACAATGTGTTTAGACCTTAAAGGAAATAAATGAAATGGAATTTTAAGCTGGAAAGCCTGTTAGTCTTACAACCTGCCATAAACGACAATTAATTAACATCTAACATTAATCTAACATGTAACAGTAGGCAAAAGATTTGATCGGGGCTGAATCAACTATTTATAAATACCGTGTAACATTTTGGGGGCCAAGTCGTGATCTACGCCTTAGCCAAGAGATCTACTGCGACAAAAAGCGAATCAACCTTAAGAGAGGCGATCATCGAAGGTGGCCGCTAACGAATTGCGTCGGGAGGGACCAACATACTGGAACTACATCCCCGACAGATTCGAGTTGACTGCAAGGGCGTGTAGTCGCCGAAGAGTTGCTTCGTGAGTGAACAACAGACCGGGACTACGTGGCTGCCGCAAGACTACGTCGAGGGACAGTCTCGGAGCTACATCCCCAGTATTACAGAGAAGGACAAACGAGCGTCGCGTCTACTTCAGCACAGGAGCCTATACGTCAACAATATAGCGTGGTGCAGCGTGGCATATGACGAGAACAGCGGGGCCTGCGTACAGACAAGCATCAGCGCTACTGCAGAAAGCGTGTTCTACATCAGTCTAGAAAGGTGCAGCATAATCAAGAACTTTTCAGAAAAGTATCAAGATGGCTGACTTATGGCAAAAAGAAATTGAACTGAATCTAAAAGGCAAACAGCTGACGTAGTAGGTTTAGTCCAAGAAGATATTATTGTGTGAAAAAAGAAAAGAACAGCGTCAAGAATGAGAAGGGCAGCGTCGGCGTGAAAAAATAGAATTAGAAGAGCAGCGTCGTCAAGAAGAAAGAGAGTTCGAACTGAAGCGTCTTGAAGCTGAGCTTCAGTTCCAGCTAGAATTGGCGCGTATCCAACAACAGCAGAATGCACCACACGTTATCAGCGACTACAAGGCTCCAAAATTGGCAGTGTTCCTCGACGGAAATGACCAGATCGAAAGTTAACTGGCAAGATTCGAAAGGTTTGCCGGAAGCTCTAACTGGCAACCTCAAGACTGGGCGAGTCGACTCGGTGCACTTCTGATGGGGTAAGCACTCGAAGTTTACACCAGAAAGAGGCCCTATTGCATTGCTACAGTTTACAGAGAAGGGCTACCGTGAATGCCGGCCTTTGCCAGACGAGACACCAAAGCAATTTGTGGAACGCCTGTCGTCACACTTACACAAGGGTGGAATTTCCAGGCAAAGGGAAGACTTAGTGCAGTCTACATGGCCTGATCGCGAGGGAGCAATTACTCAACGCCTGCCCAAAGGACCTCGCGATCCACTTAGAATTATAAAAGCTGCAGACGCTGAAAGATGTGATTGAGGCTGTTGAAAGATATGTCATCGCTCACGGGAAGCCTCTGGGGCCACCCAAGTCGACGAAACATTTTCAGAAAACTGCAAACCATGGGAACGAGAACCAGGAGAACTATACGTGTCAGGGACAGACGGACTGCACGCCACCTTCCAGAGAAGGGCAACCAAGAGCTGTTTCACATGCAAGCCACAGACCACAGAGCTAACTGTCCTCAAAACAAAAGTAGTGGACAGCAGAGCAATACGGACAATACAGCGGCGGGCAGACGACGGCAGCGTTTTTTCAACCGACGGCAAACCTAGCTCTGACCATCAAGTGTGCGGCGGGAGCGTCATTCTTCCAAGTGAGATTGAGCGCATAGTTACTCCTGCGGACGTGCTAGAGTGCCTGACCGATTGCCAACTTCTCCTAGCGGGAAATCCATCCCCGTCGTCGCCAGCGCAGCTGTGACCGTCCAGAACATGCCTGTTTCCAAGGGACGCGTCGAAAGTCACGAAATAACGGTCCTAAGAGATTCGGGATGCAGTGGAGTCATGTCAGAGAAGATCTAATCGCTAAAGAACAGTTCACTGGCGATTCAAAATGGTCATTTATGGCCGACAGCAAATGTGTGAAACCGGCAGTTGCGAAGATTCAAGTCAGCACTCCTTTCTACATTGGCGAGGTAGAAGCGGTTTGCATGAAGAAGCCACTGTACTATTTGATGACCGGTAATATCAACGACGCGAGACGACCCGAGGACCCCGATCCAGAGTGGAGTCTTGCCTCAACTCAGCACGTCGAGGTTGAGGAAGAGGATCCATTGCTATTTCCCGATGGAGACCTTACAGAGCTGCTACGGGATAATGTGGCCACTCCGGCTCTGACCAGAGTTCGTCGGTGCTGTCACTACCAGGGGCCAGGCCACGAGAGGTAAGATGACTACGCCATTGATGGTCACTGACAGCTTCAAAGCCGCCATCGTAAACAGAGATAGGCTAATCCAGCTCCAGGAAGCTGATGATATTTTAAACAAGTGCAGGAACCGCCAAGACCACGTGACCAAGGCAATGGCACGGTCTGTTTCGAGGTGAAGGCCAAGAACCTGTGCAGAATCTTCCAGCACCCGAGGGTCTTCGGAGGGCCTAGAGAAACCACTACGTCGTCATGGTATCGTTATCCTTGAGGCGCCAAGTGATGGAAGTAGCTCATGACTCCATCCTGGGAGGTCATCAAGAAGACCTCGGACAGAATCCAGGCAGTGTTATACTGGCCAGGACTTCATGCGGACGTCAGCCATTTCTGCCGATCATGTGACATTTGCCAGAAGACCATACCTCGAGGAAGGGTCCCTAAAGTGCCTAGGCAGAGGATGCCCCTGATCGGCCGACCTTTCAAGAGGGTGGCCTTAGACTTAATCGACGAAATAAACCTTCCGAGTGAAGAAGGTCACCTTTGTGGACTATGCGACTCGGTACCCAGAAGCAGTGCCTCTGAAGAAGATTGACACTGAAACCATAGCTGAGGCGCTGGTGGACATGTTCAGCAGACTAGGAGTACCCAAAGAAATCCTGACAGACCTCGGGACGCAGTTCGTCTCTGACTGCATGAAGGAAGTCAACAGATTGCTGAGCATCCGGCATTTGACTATGACACCGTACCATTCAATGTGGAGAGAGTAGCCCAGACAGTGATATCAACGCCTTACTGGCCGCCTACAGAGAAGTACCGCAGGAGTCCACCGGCTTTTCTCCGTTCGAGCTGTTATACGAAAGATGTAGACACCCCAGAGGTGATACCAGTATGTATTTAAGCTACGGGAGAAGCTGAAGCAGACTCTAGAGATAGCCAGAGAAAACCTGAACAAGTACCAGGACTGTGAAAAGCACTACTATGATCGTAGAGCTGTGAACAGGAAGTTCAAACCTGGCAACAAAGTGCTGGTGCTGCTACCTACCGATCACAATAAGTTGCTGATGCAGTGGAACAGACGAGGGCATCGGTTCCGAACTGATGAAAGAACATTGACAGTATCCAGACAGACTGAAATAAGTTTCTTGACTTTGTTTGTGCATTGCGTCTCAGTGTTGTTGACAGAAATTAAGTAAATTTCTACTTATGTAGGGAGTAATGTTACAATTGAGACGCGCACCATAGATCCGATGATTTTGTTTTGCAAAGCATGCAGTGATAGCATATATTTATTTAGCTTTGATTTGATTTTGCGCTGTTACTAGAAGAAGCTTTGTATACTGTTGATAATTTTCGTCGGTCGAAATTGTTGAGAATTGTCTGGAATTATTTGTTTATTATCGATCGAAGCTTCCAGATGTTACGAGTAAAAGCTGGTCGAACCATGTAGATTCGTAAACATTATGTGACTTAAGACAGCGCATAGTTCCGATGACGACTTTTATTTTGATTGGGTGTTATTAGGTCATTCTGGAAAGATGGAATTTTTTTCTCGATTGCCGAGGCTATAATTATCAGTAATGCACTGTCTGCTTGTAGGGACGATCTTGGTAGTTATTTTCGGAAAGTGATCTTGTATGCAGTTGTTGATGTTTGCTGAATAAAGTTAAAAAACGTTATACGACCACACCTGCCTTGTTGCTGAGTGAACAGGCTGCGTGAATAAACGAATTCGAGTTACACATCAAGATTTAAGCATCGAGGTTGAATCAGCTATTGATAAATGCCGTGTAACACAGAGCAATCTTTTTTTTCTTCTTTTTTTTTTTTTTTAAAAATAACGCTGCATCTGTTCCTATCTTTTATGAAGACGTTCTATTCATGGAATTATATAATATATATTCAGGGTTGTCGTTTGGGTCGGATCTTCGGCTTTTAGCCGAAATTTTTATAAAAAAAGCCGATAAACTGTCCGTCATGTCGGCTCGCCGAGCCGAAGTTTTCACGGGTGAATCGGCTCGGTTTTGTCCATTTTTGCGAGATTCCTTTGCTGTACGCTTGCAGTTTAGGTGAGGAGTCGATAATTACTAAGGTTAAACCCAGAAAGTCTGACAGTATTGTGATCTGTCAAGGTGTCATGAACCGAGCAGTTTACCCTGCCCATTGACTGTTTAGCTTTGTGTAGTAATTGTAACAGTAGAGAAGTTAGACTATTACACAGCAGCAATTAAATTACACAGCAGACCACACACCGCGAGCCACCCACATCACAGTGAGTCAGCACTTGAGCTTTGAATCGGACCGTTTTAACCAATCAGAGCAGGCTCAGTGGGTAGAGCAGTATTGACTGTGTCAGAGCCTAACACAGTTTGAATCAGTCGTGTGTGAGACGAGGTAGAGTCAACATCTCCACAGCTAGAGAAATCTCTACACTCATAGACCAGGAAGCAGGACTTAGAATCTTAGAATTCTCTCAAGTCATCACGGGCCTGAACTTGTCAAACAGGTAAATGAACACCCTTCTGTTTCATCGTGATATATTTATATTATTGTTGAAATTATGTTTGTGGAATTTGCTATGCATAAATGTGAATTGTTAATCCGAATTTGCCGTACCACGTGGAAGAGCCGAGCACGAGGCGAAACACGACCGGTTGCGCCGCCATGTTGTATCCCGTACGGAACCACTGTTGTTTAACTTATATGTATGTTTGCAGGCCAGTGGCTGTACCACTGAATGTTTATAATATTATTAATTCTGTATGTGTATAGTTAGACACGATTGATATTTATGTATGTATAGGAATTTAGAGTGAGATTCCAGTGGAACCCGGAAGTAGCAGAATGTTCGTCGCTTATGTATAGAGATGTGGAGCTATCACTGAGGGCTACTTGGCTTTCAGTGAGACGCTCTGCACAAACCGATTATTCAGGGTTGTGCAGAATTTCGTCTCTTATATTACAGACGAGCAGGCGAGCTATCCCGAGCTATCCCGAGCTATCCCCACTCCACAGAAACGACTAGTTGGTTGAGGATCCTCTACCGCACAAGACGGAAAGAGCTGCCTTGAAAGACACCCTGTCAGACCCCACAGCGTGGCAAGGGAACCCAACTACACAACTACAAAGGTGTACCAGAAGCTACCTCACAGAAGGA
Organism: Oncomelania hupensis; assembly: GCA_036898135.1. Taxonomy (NCBI): domain Eukaryota; kingdom Metazoa; phylum Mollusca; class Gastropoda; order Littorinimorpha; family Pomatiopsidae; genus Oncomelania; species Oncomelania hupensis. The sequence continues at coordinate 206,481 of JBAHVR010000130.1, forward strand.
CTTCGACCGCACCATCAGAAAGTTAAGTGTAATCTCCGAAAGTGCACTTAAACTGATCATAACAGGACCACAGTAGTCCAACTCTTCAGAAACTGTAAAACGGACCACAGTAGTCCAAATCTACATGAAATATTATCGCAAGTGCCCGAGGAAGATATAACAGCTGCATAGACTATCAGCGATCGAACTATTAGCAGTGACTGAGACTTTTTAAGTTAGATTAGTACTTAGAGAATCTTGTATAGAGTAGATGAAATAAATGTGTGATTTTAACTGTTATCAAGGGGCTGGACTACATATGATTTATAGCCGTGTGAAAGCTAGTGTGACAGTAATCTTTTACCATTTTTCTATCTATTTCTGTACCCCAACCTTAACACAGAACGAGCTAAACAAATAAATTTATTAAAGTAATTCATAGGGTGACCTACTAGCAGTTCCCACCGAATAAACGTGAGGGTCCATAATTCCATTGTGCAGAGCCCATAAACCCCACGTGACACTTTAATTGGCGAGCCTAGCTAGGATCTGTGTATAATAGGAATTGGGTATAACCGGACCTAAGTACAATAAAATTAGATAACAGTAGGAGTAGTAGAATAACTTAGAATAGTGGTAACAAGGACTGATCAGTTGGGTGCACTATTCTTTAGTTAAAAACTTTTTTGCTTCAAATAATTTTGTGCCTGTATGTTGCATTGTTCTTTTGCAGGTTTTGCTTAAATAACTGTTGTATGCCATTTGACTCTTGTTTTATTCTATTATTGATTACGAATTTGATTGTCTTTGCATTGTTGTTATTGACTTGCAATATTGCTAGTGTTTTGGTATTCCACGTGATTCAGAGGTTGTTCATAGACACGTTTGGCAATGTCGGACCCAGTGGCCTTGAGATTGCGCTTCAAGGAATTAGGGGAAGCTTTACACTTAGCAGGGGGAGACCTAATTGCGTATATCAATGCAGAGGTAGAGAAACAGGAGGCTAAGGCAGAGAGAGCAGCAGAGAGAGAGGCGAAGAAACTCGAAGCGGCAGAGAGAGCTGCAGAGAGAGAACAGAAAAAAGCAGAACTAGAAGCAGAGCAGAAGAAGCTAGCATTAGAAGCAGAGCAGAAGAAATTAGAGGCAGAGAGAGAAACGAGGAAATTAGAGCTAGAAGCAGAACAGAAGAAGGTAGCAGCAGAGAGAGATGCAGAAGTTAGGAGATGGGAGTATGAGCGGGCAGAAAAAGAAAAAGAGAGGGCAGAAAAAGAAAAAGAAAGACAGCATGAGTTAGAGCTCAGAAGATTGGGATCAGGAGCTTCAAGTTCTTCCTCAACCCCTCCCCACTCAGATCAGCTAGAGGTAGCATCCAACCCTGTACAAGGAATGTCATTTCCACTGGGAACATTCAATGAAAGAGAAGAAGGTCTAGATCTCTATCTGACTAGGTTTGAGCGTCTAGCAACAGAGTACAAACTAGATCCCACTCATTGGTCTTTTAAGCTTAGTCAAGGGCTTAGAGGAAAGGCTTATGACATCTACAGTAAGCTACCGACTGACAGAGTGACTGACTATCACAAAGTAAAAGAGGCACTCCTAACGGGATTCGAACTAACAGGAGAATGCTATCGGCAAAAGTTCCGCACCAACCGGAGAGTGAAAGGAGAGAGCTATGCGCAGTTCGCGGATCGGTTGTCCACAACGCTGGATAAGTGGATTAGCCAGTCAGCCACGGCTAAGACGTATGATGGACTGACAGAACTGTTAGTATGGGAACAGCTACGGGAAACCATGACCCCCGAGCTGAGGACATTCTCAGTAGAGCAGGGCGCGGAAAGACTAGAAGATCTGGTCAAGGTCGCAGATAAGTACGTGGCCGCCCACGGAGAAGCCAAGAGCTTCAGGCGAGACCTAAAGCCTAACGGGAAAGAGGCACAGAAACGAAGCCCTAACCGGGAAGAGCGCACCGCGAATAAGCCAAATAACCCCAGACCTGGGCAAAATAAAGGACCCAACACGGAATTCGGGAAAAGAGGTCCCGCAGAACAGAGACGGTATTGTTCGTTCTGCAACAGAAACAATCACTCCACCGCAGAATGTTTCAAGTTGGCCGCACAACGTAGGGAAGAGCGCGAAAGCCGGCCAGCGCACAGAGTTCTAACTCAAAGTAGCGGTAACAAGCCACACACAGTTGGCCGCACAACGTAGGGAAGAGCGCGAAAGCCGGCCAGCGCACAGAGTTCTAACTCAAAGTAGCGGTAACAAGCCACACACTATCGGAGATCACCCATCGGTGACAGACACGGTCAAGGTCAACGGAAAAGAAGCGAACTGTCTGTATGACACAGGTCTATCATACGACGCGATAGTTAGCGAATCTCTTGTATCGCGCGCGGACTTGACAGACAAGACAGTCGACTTACAAGGAGCAGACTTGACGAAACCGACGACTACTTGCCCAATAGCTTGGATCGAAGTAGAGAGTAGGTACGTCACAGGACGAATCCAAGCAGCTGTTTTACAGAAACCCCTGTATGATCTAGTGCTAGGTTGTAGGTATGTGTTCTTAGGCACGCCCCCTAAAACTGTAGAGATAGCTGCAGTGCAAACCAGGGCCCAAGCTAAAACCCAACCACCCCAGCCCGAGTTCGCTCCGAATCCAGGACTCGAAGAGATCAAAACAGCACAGAAAGAAGACACCTCGATAGCGAAGTGCTTCCAGAAGCTACCCAAGGCGCACACACCCCCGCACAAGGGAGACTTCTACATGGAAGAGGGAATTCTTCATCGACAAGGAGATGGAGATCACACCCAACTAGTACTACCAGCCACCCTTCGAGCCCAAGTACTAGAATTAGGCCACAGCATGCCACTCAGCGGACACATGGGAATTGGAGCCACAGTGCAGAGAATCAGCGCACACTACTATTGGCCAGGAATCACGGAGGATGTCAAGCGCTACGTGAAATCTTGCCACCAATGTCAACGATATTCCCCGCGACATCACACCGTACCAGTTACCTTAGGACCATCGGTAGTAGTCGGCGTGCCATTCCAGCAAGTCTCAGTAGACATAGTAGGACCACTGCCCATGACCAAGAAGAGGAACAGATTTCTACTCACACTCGTCGACGCATGTACGATGTGGTGCGAAGCAGTCCCGTTGCCAGCGATCGACACCAAGAAGATCGCAGATGCACTCATCGCCATCTTTACCAGAGTCGGATTCCCGGACAGCATTAGAACGGACAACGGATCTCAGTTCACCGGCCGCCTGATGCAAGACGTGTTCGAGTTGATACAAGTTCATCACATTCGCACACCACCATACCACCCCGCCAGCAACGGACAAGTAGAAAGACTGAATGGAACCCTTCTCACCATACTCAGGAAAGTCGCCGACGACAATCCAGAAGCGTGGGACACCTACGTGAATGCGGCACTGTTCGCATATAGAGAAACGCCCCATGCAGCCACAGGCTACACCCCGTCAACCTTGCTATTCGGCAGACCTCTAGCAGGACCGCTAGAAGCCCTACGCAGAAGTTGGACGGAAGCCAAGATAGACGACACACCAAGAGGTGCCACCAAGTACGTCGCAGACCTGCAGGAAACCCTCAAAGCAACGTGGAAGAAAGCTGGTGAAGCACTGAAGAAGGCAAGAGCCCGTCAGGCGAAGTACTACAACCGCCACGCGAAGGACAGAGAACTGCAAGTCGGCGATCAAGTGCTACTCTTACTTCCAAGTGGAACCAACAAGCTGGACATCGCTTGGAGAGGACCGTACCGGGTGACTGCCAAGAAATCCAAGACAGTCTACCAAGTAGAGGTGAACGGGAGAGCCCGATACCACCACATCAATCTCCTCAAGAAATACACGGACCGACCAGCGACCCCCGGCACACACACATGGATGGCCATCGCCATCGCGGAAGAAGCTCATCCACAACTACAACAGCACCGCCGTACCACTGACAAATGGAACCCGGAAAATCGCCCCGGACAAAGTCGTATGGACAGCCGAATGCGAGACAGCATTCCAAACACTCAAGGACAGAATGACATCGGCGCCAGTACTCCACCTACCCGATTTGACTCAGCCATTCGTTCTTCGCACCGACGCAAGCGACTTAGGCCTCGGAGCAGTACTGCTACAGCGCGACCCCAAGAATGCAGAGACGCTATTCCCTGTCGCCCACGCCAGCAGAAAATTGAGACCCGCCGAGACCCACTACGCCACGTCGGAGAAAGAATGCCTTGGACTAGTCTGGGCCATACAGAAATTTCAACTCTACCTGTATGGGACCCACTTCACAGTTCAGGTGGACCACCAACCACTATCGTTCCTGGCAGCCTCCAAGTCTTTGAACTCTCGCCTGATGAGATGGGCACTCACCCTTCAGGCATACTCATTCCAAATCGAGTACATCCCCGGCAAAGAGAACCACGGAGCCGACTACCTCAGTCGCCATCTCGTGGAGGACACAGCAGCTGTCGCCCACCCAACACAACTAAGGGCCACAGCACCAGAATTCGTCCCCGCCCAGTAAAACCCGGTCACTAGTGTCCATAGCTACCTGGCACAGCATTGCAGCTCAGGTAGAGCAACTTAATTAGTTTGTAAATAGGACCCTAGGATAGTGCAGCGTTAAACTAGGCTCTGTAGTAGAAAAAGGTCGAATCCAGTAGTCATCGCCTTTTTTCAGTTGAGGGAGCCTGTCATGAACCGAGCAGTTTACCCTGCCCATTGACTGTTTAGCTTTGTGTAGTAATTGTAACAGTAGAGAAGTTAGACTATTACACAGCAGCAATTAAATTACACAGCAGACCACACACCGCGAGCCACCCACATCACAGTGAGTCAGCACTTGAGCTTTGAATCGGACCGTTTTAACCAATCAGAGCAGGCTCAGTGGGTAGAGCAGTATTGACTGTGTCAGAGCCTAACACAGTTTGAATCAGTCGTGTGTGAGACGAGGTAGAGTCAACATCTCCACAGCTAGAGAAATCTCTACACTCATAGACCAGGAAGCAGGACTTAGAATCTTAGAATTCTCTCAAGTCATCACGGGCCTGAACTTGTCAAACAGGTAAATGAACACCCTTCTGTTTCATCGTGATATATTTATATTATTGTTGAAATTATGTTTGTGGAATTTGCTATGCATAAATGTGAATTGTTAATCCGAATTTGCCGTACCACGTGGAAGAGCCGAGCACGAGGCGAAACACGACCGGTTGCGCCGCCATGTTGTATCCCGTACGGAACCACTGTTGTTTAACTTATATGTATGTTTGCAGGCCAGTGGCTGTACCACTGAATGTTTATAATATTATTAATTCTGTATGTGTATAGTTAGACACGATTGATATTTATGTATGTATAGGAATTTAGAGTGAGATTCCAGTGGAACCCGGAAGTAGCAGAATGTTCGTCGCTTATGTATAGAGATGTGGAGCTATCACTGAGGGCTACTTGGCTTTCAGTGAGACGCTCTGCACAAACCGATTATTCAGGGTTGTGCAGAATTTCGTCTCTTATATTACAGACGAGCAGGCGAGCTATCCCGAGCTATCCCGAGCTATCCCCACTCCACAGAAACGACTAGTTGGTTGAGGATCCTCTACCGCACAAGACGGAAAGAGCTGCCTTGAAAGACACCCTGTCAGACCCCACAGCGTGGCAAGGGAACCCAACTACACAACTACAAAGGTGTACCAGAAGCTACCTCACAGAAGGACTTCGACCGCACCATCAGAAAGTTAAGTGTAATCTCCGAAAGTGCACTTAAACTGATCATAACAGGACCACAGTAGTCCAACTCTTCAGAAACTGTAAAACGGACCACAGTAGTCCAAATCTACATGAAATATTATCGCAAGTGCCCGAGGAAGATATAACAGCTGCATAGACTATCAGCGATCGAACTATTAGCAGTGACTGAGACTTTTTAAGTTAGATTAGTACTTAGAGAATCTTGTATAGAGTAGATGAAATAAATGTGTGATTTTAACTGTTATCAAGGGGCTGGACTACATATGATTTATAGCCGTGTGAAAGCTAGTGTGACAGTAATCTTTTACCATTTTTCTATCTATTTCTGTACCCCAACCTTAACACAGAACGAGCTAAACAAATAAATTTATTAAAGTAATTCATAGGGTGACCTACTAGCAGTTCCCACCGAATAAACGTGAGGGTCCATAATTCCATTGTGCAGAGCCCATAAACCCCACGTGACACAAGGGACAGTCTAAACTTTTTATTGTTTTTGTGTGTCTAAAATTTCTTTTCAATGTTCTTATTCTACTCTTAAAATCATGTTTTATTACAAAGATATGCATCCACAGAACACCTTTAATATATGGAGGTGGAGGGTGCACGTTAACGTAGTGAATCTAGTTAAAAAAAACAACAAAAAAAACACGTGAGACTGCTTTGGAGACTGCTTTGGAAGAGAAAGCCGAAACTTTCAGTAAAAAGCCGAAGTTTCACGGCTGTTTCGGCCAAGTCGCCGAAGAAAAAATTTTCTAGCAACATCCCTGTATATTATAATTATATAAGATATTTTATGAGGTTCTTTTGACATTCCTAACTGAATAATTCGGTTCTTTAACGTACCTCCGCGGAGACACGGGGAGAGATGGGGAGAGAGAAGGATAAGTCGGTATAACACCGTATGTTTTATCATAACTAAATTATTAGTCCAACCGCCGTAGATCAAGTGGTAGAACGTTCGCCTGGCATACCGATGGCTCAGGCTCGAATCCCGTGGTGGGCGAAATCTAAGTTAAGTGGCCATTATTCACTTTCCATTTTAGCAGTATGATTGCTCTGGTGGTTCAGTGTTGATTTAGGTCCCTTCCCATTGTTCTCAGGGATGGTTATCCCCGTCTGTCCTGTCGCCAATGGTGGGTGTAGACGTTAAACCCCCATGTTCATTCAATCTAAATTATTCAGTTCTCAGGCGCCTGCCTGAACCTGCATATTACTGGAGGTAAATAAAATGCGGTGAATGAAACTGTACCCTGGCTTCAAACCACGTGTCCGGCTGATGCACAATGACGTAACAGGAATCTTGAAAGTAGGTCCAGCCATTAGGGCAGTGTTCTGAAAAACAAACAACTCCTACATTAATATCAGTCATTCAACAACAACATTCAGTGATTTACTTATCGACTGATTGATTGATTGATGAGGATGATGACGATCATTATTATCATTACGTAGACGACGTAGGATGTGTAATAGTAATCGTTGGGATTGGAGGAGGAGTGGTAGGAGGAGCAATAAGCTTAGTCGTAGTGGAAAAATTGATATATTGAACCTCTTAATTTTTAAGGAACTTCTTCGATATTTAGGTGGAAAGTAGACAAAAATCACATACATCAACGTCACTTAAAAATTAGGCATTTAACCTATGTGGCTTTAAATGATGAAAGCTTTAAACGATGAAAGCTGTAATTTTAACTGTTTCTGTATGAGACTGATTTTTTTTAACGTTGTGAAAGTCCAATGTAGACATCCTAGCGGGTAAATTGAACTTAAACGAGGGGTAAATTGGACCGAGGTTCAGTTTATACACACATAGTGTAAACACCTACTAAAATATAAAATTATGGAATTCATTGTACCAGTTGTAATTATTGAGAAAGTTGGAGAGAAATTAATTACAAATACAAGATTGAAAAACAAGCCTAACTGTGCTAAACACAGTATTAAATAAATACATTGTGGATACTCTTGACAAGCTATTGTGGTATAGAAGAAGCTTTATTATTATTATTGGAATTATTAAAGGTAATAACGAATGAATACTGTGAATGCATTTGTGGATACTCACGTGCTGATGACCAGTCGAAGGGCATCACAATCAGAAAGACTAAACACAAATACTTCATTGTCGAGGACTTCAGTCACAACCTTCTGAAATATGTATCTGTTAGAAGAAACACAAGCACATAAAAAACGCGAGCATACACACACACACACACCCCGACACACACACACACACACACACATGCAACACACAAACGACGCGCACGCACGAATGCACGCAAACAACACAACACAAACAACAAAGTCAACTTGTAACACTATAATTACACACATATTAATTAATTTAAAGACTAATTTCACAGAACCAAATTGAACTAGATTGATTACTTCATGGTCAAGAAACGCTTTAGATTAAGATTAAGCGTCAACATTGGCAGGACACGAACTTTTCCCAGGAGCAGACATCGGAAGTGACCACGATCTCGTGGTGATGTCTTTTCGGCTCCACTTCAAGAGAGTAAACAAATCAAAGTGCACCAGACTGAAGTTCGAACTGAACAAATTGCAAGACCCGGAGGATATTCCAAGTCACATGTAGAGAACGTGAATTTTCTAATTTTTAAAATATTTCTATTTTTGGAATGTGATTATTTTTTTGAAAAATATACCTAAAATTTTATTGATTAAAAATGTGAACCAATAAAATAATGAATAGCAGGAAGTAAGGGCAATTGTATATATATATATATATATATTGTTTTAGCTGCCTACGGGAGACTGGTTAGATACCTGGACATATACATGTAAATTTGCCATCATGAAACTGGAAAAAGACGAATCGTGAGACGCTGGATTTCTCAGGACACATGGTGATCGCCGCTACCAAGGGGAGTGAACCGCAACAACAAAGAAAACTTCACTGCTACCTCAGACAGATAAACAGATGTGTTTATCTGCCTGTTTACAAATGCCATCTGCTCAAGTATTTGTGTACAAAAAACCCTACGGTTACCACAGGTAACAAGTCTTTATTATTTGGCTCAGGACATGAAAATGCCAGCTGGGGGACTCGTAAATTCGTAACCTGGTACATGTCATGTGAAATATTTGTGTGAAGTATTATTGTTTAGATATATAAAGTATTGAGAGCGTGGAACTTATATTTGCGTTGGTGTTTGCCTGTGTGTGCCTGTGTTAGTGAGAATCTGTGAATTTGTGGATGTGGTAGTTAACAGAGATTCTTACATGCACACTTTATTTTGATTTAGGAGTCAGATATATTTTGCATTCAGTTAGTTTAAACATGCACCCATCAAATTCTGATCCGTTACACCACAATTGGAAGGAAATGTGCACCACTGCTCATTTTGGGAGCTGGTGAAGTAGATGTCAACACCATGACCACCACTTTCAAATCAGCTGTGACAGATGCCGCCAGTGAGATCCTTGGCAAGCATCGCCAATGGAAGAAACCGTGGATCACACCTGAACTTTTGGACCTGTGTGATAAACGAAGAGAGATGAAAAAGAAAACAAGAACACCTCACAGAGAGCTGATGCCTACCGAAAAATCAACAATGACATCCGAAAAGTCATGCGCACAGCACAGGAGATCAATGCCAGGAAATCGAGAACAGTCAGAACAGCACGAAGTCCTACCAGATTGTAAAGTGGCTGACAAGTTTTTAAACACCCCAAGTTCTCCATGATCCAGAGCAAGTCTTGCATATGCCTTACAGAAAAACAAGAAGTTTGGGTGTAACAAGAGCCGAGATTTAAATACAGCACAGTTTAAGCTCTTGCCTTGTTAAGTCAGTGTAACACAGTTGTATAGTGACGCCCGCACAGTGTAGTGAATCATCCAGCTTAAGGATAGAGCCGAATTTACATCCAATCAGATTTTACAGCCAATCAGAACACAGCTAGCTTAGAGAGACCAGTTCTGCCTGGTTCAAGCAGACAGTTAGAGAGGTAGAAGATTCATCCTGCGTTCAAACTAGAAGCAGTACACAGTTACGCTCGAACACAACTCTCTCCACTGACAGACGAGGGAAGCAGGGCTTGTTGAAATTCGAATTCAATCAAGTTAGCCACGGCCTGACATTGTCAAAAAGGTAAATGAACATACTTTTGTTTCATCGTGATGTATTTATATTATTGTTGAATTATGTTTGTGAAATGTGCTATGCTTAAAATTGAATTGTTAGTCCGATCTTGCGTGACCACGTGGAGAACCCGACCACGTGGCGAACAGGACCGGCCGACGCCATGTTGTATTATGTACGGACCCACTGTTGTTTAACCTATATGTATGCTTGCAGACCAGTGGCTGTACCAGAGAATGTGTATAATATTAATTCTTTCTCTATGTGTATAGTTAGCCATTATATTTATATATGTATAGGAAATTAGAGTGGAGATTCCAGTGGACCACGGACTTAGCAGAATGTACGTCGCTTATATATAGAGATGTGGAGCTAATCACTGAGGGCTACTTCGGCCTTCAGTGAGATGCTCTGCACACATCTATTATACAGGGTTGTGCAGAATTTCGTCTCATATGTTACAGACGAGCAGGCATTGTATCGTGAGCCCAACTAGGCAAAAGACAAGAACAAGTCGTCGGGGAACGTTGGTCTGCAGAGGCCTCTAAAGCACTGAGCTAAGAGAGCCCACCAGTCTAGCCACAAGGAGAAGACTCCAGCCAACACAGCTTATCAAGGAAGCAACCACAACTCAGCGCTTCGAACCCACCGATAAGTGCACATTCACTAAGTGCACCAAAATCTGTATCACAGGACCACAATAGTCCACTCTTCCAGAACTCTGACCATTAGGGCAGAAAGTATCCAGTGCCCGATGATGATAAAGTAGCTGCCTAGAACTCTCAAGAAGCGAACCATTCGCAGTGATATTTGAACTTTTAAGTTAGTTTCGTACTTCTAAGATCGTGTATAGAGTAGAGAAAATAAATGTGTGATATTTACTGTTATCAAGTGGCTGGACTACCCTATGTTTCATAGCCGTGTGAGAGCTAGTGTGACAGAGATCTTTTACCATTTTTCTATCTATCTCTGTACCCCAGCCTAAACACAGACCGAGCTAAACAAATAAATGTCTTAAGTTAAGTCACAGGGAGATTACTAGCGATCCCCATAGACTAAAGACGAGTGGGTAATAGCATTCCATTGTGCAGAGCCCAGGAACAATAAAACCCCACGTCACACTTGGATTCATGGACAGAGTACTGCTCTGACCTTTACAACCAAACAACAAACGGAGACCGAGAAGAAGTTGAGGCAGCAATGCAATCGCTGAAGAAGGGGAAGTCAGCGGGAGTGGACAGCATACCTGCAGAATTGCTTCAAGCAGGAGGATAATTGACGCCCTCACCATTATGCGTTACAAGATCTGGCAAATTGGGGAGGGGCTTACACCATGGACCCAGTCACTTGTCACTTTTCCTAAAAATGGTAACCTTCAGGAGTGTGAAAACTACCGCACCATCAGCCTCACCTCAAGCTGAACAAACCATACTGAAGAACAAGCAGAGTTCATGGCAGGGCGAAGCACCACTGAACAGATTTCCAACCTCAGAATAATCTGCGAAAAATACCTACAACACCAACATGTGTTTGTAGACTTCAAGAAGGCGTTTGACTGAGTCTGGCATGCAGCTCTGCGAGCAACCATGAGAGTGTACAACATCAGCCCTAACATTATTGAAGTCACCAAAAAACCTGTATGGCAAGGTTACCAGCGCAGTCATCCACAACAGTGCCATCAGGAACTGATTCATAAAAACCATTGGCGTGCGTCAAGGTACAGAAGCTGGATACCACCACGACCTCCACAACCTTTGGAATGGAAATAAGTGCAGAGAAGACCCCAATGATGACACTACAACACCAATGGCACCAACACGGACATCAAAGTCCAAGGCCAATGACCTCACCACTGTGCATTGCTTCAAATATTTAGTAGCCATTATATCAGACAATGGGTCCCGACAGGAAGTCCTCTCCAAGATCGCACAAACAATTGCTGCCCTGACAAGGTTGAAACCCATTTGGAAAGACAGGACCATTAGTCTACACTCCAAGGTAAGGCTGCTGCGTCCCGTTGTCATCTCCATCTTTCTATACGCTTGCGAAACATGGACTCTCACAGCAGACCTATAACGAAGAATACAAAGCATGGAGATGTGGTGCTACAGAAGACTGCGGGCATTTTCTATACCCAGCACATCACCAATGCCGAAGTCCGACAGACCATCGCACAAGCCATTGGACAAAACGATGACATACTCACAGTGATGAAGAAACGGAAACTCCGATGGTATAGCCACGTCACCAGATCATCAGGCCTTGCAAAGACCATACTGCAAGGCACTGTGCAACGAGGCAGAAGAATAGGGAGACGGAAAAAGAGGTTGCAGGACAACATTCGAGAATGGACTGGCTTGAAGGCAGAGAAAGATGGAGTACGCTGTTTTAACGATCATCTGTGGTGCCCCAACGACTTTCGAGTTTCGGGATAGGATAGGATAGTACACAAGAAAACATAATTGTCAATAAAAGCATAAAATATGACATCGCAATTCACCTCATTGATTATGATGAGGATGAGGATGATGGTACACAGGCGGACGAAATAAGTGACAAAGTTAACATGAGCGACAGAACTTCGTTGTCTTCCATTCTTGCTTTGCAGGAACACTTCGTACTTTGTTGTCGGTAGCCTAACACTTCGTACTTTGATGTCGGTAGCCTAACACTTCGTACTTTGTTATCTGTAGCCTATTTGTATCAAGAACCAGCGGTCATCGTGTTTTGGTGTAATTTATTTCGAGCTTATTTCTATCTAGTCTACTGTAATATGTCCGTCATTTATTAATCTTATTAGCAGTCGCAGTCATACCTTTTATGTAAAGCGTCCTCTCAACGTTGCAATGAAATTTGTAATATTTTAGCCTTCTGCGACGAATACAAGGCAAGATAAGCTTAATATTAGATCAGTTCAAACTGAACTCATATTCCATGAGTTCACAAGGACGGATTAAATGATTTATATAGAGTTCCTTATATAGGTCTCTGTAAGGATGAATCTTATCAACAAATTTTTGCGGTTATGGTCAAGGATAAGAACACGAGTGCTTTAAATTTAACTTCCTATCTTTAAATTCCAATTTTTAAAAAAATCTTGGGAACCTTTCAATTAACAACAAGATAAACAGAATGTCAGTCGGGTTGTAGCACGCAATATCTGAAGATACGCTGTGCAGATCTAATTAAAAAAATAAAAATAAAACACTGCTATTGCACGGCTTCTCGGGCCACCAATTTTGCGTCAGATCAAAGGTCAAGGCCGCTGATGCCATGACCTCTCCAAGCACTTTGTACGCCATAGCTTAAAAACGAATGAACCGGTTTTTATGATTTGGAGGTGAATACATCACTTATTCATGCCAAAATGAGCTTGTTTTGAATAGTTGCCCTCTTGCAGATCACGACAGCAAAGTCACCAGAGGGGCTAGAGCAATCTCCAACGTCCGTTTTGCGGATGGCATTGATAAATTGGCTGGAGATGAACAAGTACTTGAACAGCTTGTACAGAGGCTTGACACCACCTCCAGAGCCTTTGGAATGGAAATAAGTGCAGAGAAGACCAAAATGATGACTAACAACACCAATGGCATCAACACGGACATCAAAGTCCAAGGCCAATCCCTCGATACAGTGCATAGCGTCAAATATTTAGGAGCCATTGTATCAGACAATGTGTCCCGACAGGAGTCCCTCTCCAGGATCGCATAAACAACCGATGCCCTGACAAGATTGAAACCCATTTGGACAGACAGGACCATCTGTCTACACTCCAAGGTAAGGCTGTTGCGCTCCCTTGTCATCTCCATCTGCCTATACGCTTGCGAAACATGGACCCTCACAGCAGACCTATAACGAAGAATACAAAGCAAGGAGTTAAGGTGCTCCAGAAGATTTCTGGCCATTTCCTTAGTTATTGATTGCTTACAGGTCCAGCTGACTGCAAAGAGCCGAATTAGGACCACAGAATCAAGACCGTAACTTTGTTGAAAGAGGACTCGCCCCTGCTCCGCATAAAAGATCTGCAGAAACAACCTTAGTGGTAACACTGAAGGCGCTCCACCAGCCGGTCACTTTACAACAAAGGCATCCCACGCAGGGGACGCTGAGGCTATACTCTCATTTATCGAACCCCCGTTTACAAAAAAAAAAAAAAAGAATACAAACATCATTATAAAATATCAACAAAATACATACATATAAAAAGCCTACATTGCCAAATAATAAAATCATCAGTATCAAGCCAGTCCATTCTCGAATGTTTTTCTCCCACCTCTTTTTCTCTCCTTCTTCTTCGGCCGCCTTGCACCATGCCTTGCAGGGTGGTCTTTGCATGTCTTGACGCTTTGGTGACGTGGCCATATCATTAGGTGTTCTTGAGGATAACCACACCATTGAAAAACATACTACGCTGTATGAGCTACGTGGATGGGAGTGCGTAGATGAGACTCGGCGAGACTTACGTTCCTATCCTATACCTCAAAGGTTGTAGGGGCACCACAGATGACCGTTTAACCTGCGCACTCCATCTTTCTCTGTTCTCAGCAACCCTCATGCCATCGTTCAGTTTCAAACCAGTCCATTCTCGAATGTTGTCTCCCCACCTCTTTTTCTGTCTCGCTCTTCTTCTGCCTCTTTGCACCGTGCTTTGCAGGATGGTTTTTGCAAGGCCTGATGCACTGGTGACGTGGCTATACCATCGGAGTTTTTGTTTCTTCACCACTGTGAGCATATCTTCATGTTGTCCAATGGCTTGTGTGATGGTCTGTCGGACTTCGTTGTTGGGGATGTACTGGGTATAGGAAATGCCCAGAAGCATCTCCACGCTTTGTATTGTTAGTTATAAGTCTGCTGAGGGTCCATGTTTCGCAAGCGTATAGGAAGATGGAGATGACAATGGAGCGCAACAACCTTACCTTAGAATGTAGACAGATGGTCATGTCTTTCCAAATGGGCTTCAACCTTGTCAGGGCAGCAGTTGTTTGTGCGATTCTGGAGAGGACTTGCTGTCGGGACCCATTGTCTGATACAATATGGCTCCTAAATATTTGAAGCTATGCACTTTGTTGAGAGATTGGCCTTGAACTTTGATGTCCATGTTCATGCCTTTCGTGTTCTTGGTCATCATTTTGGTCTTCTCTGCACTTATTTCCATTCCATAGGCTTTGGAGGTGGCGTCAAGCCTCTGTACCAGCTGTTCAAATTCTTGTTTCTCTCCAGGCAATCCATCAATGTCATCTGCACAACGGAGGTTGGAGATCGCTATACCCCCTGTGCTGACTGTGCCTTCGTGATCTGCAAGGGCATCTGACATGCATGGTGCGTTCTAGGAAGATTTTAAAGAGTATTGGAGAGAGTAGGCATCCTTGACGCACACCGATTGTTGTTCTGAACTTCCCGGTGGCGCTTACGTTAACCACAGGCGCTTGTATCTGGACACGCGAGGGCCTATGCCAGTGACGCGTCTCCCTTTGATTATCTGTAATATATATAATATAACATTCAGGAGTGTGAATATCACCGCACCATCAGCCTCATCAGCCATCCCAGCAAGGTCCTCCTGAAAATAATTCTCAACAGGTTGAAACCCCACGCTGAACAAATCATAGCTGAAGAACAAGCAGGATTCAGGGCAGGGCGAAGTACCATTGAACAGATTTTCAACCTCAGAATAATCTTTGAGAAATACCTTCAGCACCAACAACATCTATATTATGTGTTCGTAGACTTCAAGAAGGCGTTTGACCGAGTTTGGCATGCAGCTCTATGGGCAACAATGAAAGTGTACAACATCAGCCCTAAAATTATTGAAGTCATCAAAAGCCTGTATGACAAGGCTACCAGTGCAGTCCTCCATAACAGCGCCATCGGGAACTGGTTCAGAACAACAATCGGTGTGCGTCAAGGATGCCTACTCTCTCCAACACTCTTTAACATCTTCCTAGAGCACATCATGTCAGATGCTCTTGCAGATCACGAAGGCACAGTCAGCATAGGGGGTAGAGGAATCTCCAATCTTCGTTTTGCGGATGACATTGATGGATTGGCTGGAGAGGAACAAGAACTCGAACAGCTGGTACAGAGGCTTGACACCACCTCCAGAGCTTATGGAATGGAAATAAGTGCAGAGAAGACCAAAATGATGGCCAACAACACCAATGGCATCAACACAGACATCAAAGTCCAAGGCCAATCCCTCAACACAGTGCATAGCTTCAAATATTTAGGAGCCATTGTATCAGACAATGGGTCCCGACAGGAAGTCCTCTCCAGGATCGCACAAACAACTGCTGCCCTGACAAGGTTGAAGCCCATTTGGAAAGACAGGACCATCAGTCTACATTCCAAAGTAAGACTGCTGCGCTCCCTTGTCATCTCCATCTTCCTATATGCTTGCGAAGCATGGATTCTCACAGCAGATCTACAACGAAGAATACAAAGCATGGAGATGAGGTGCTAAAGAAGATTTCTGGGCATTTCCTATACCCAACACATCACCAACGACGAAGTCCGACAGACCATCACACAAGCCATTGGACAACACGATGACCTGCTCACAGTGGTGAAAAAACGGAAACTCCGATGGTATGGCCACGTCACCAGATCATCAGGTCTTGCAAAGACCATTCTGCAAGGAGGTAGAAGAAGAGGGAGACCGAAAAAGATGTGGGAGGACAACATTCGAGAATGGACTGGTTTGACACTGAACGAAGCCATCAGGGTTGCTGAGGACAGAGAAAGATGGAGTATGCTGGTTAAACGATCATCTGTGGTGCCCCTACGAACTCCGAGTTACGGGACAGGATAGGATAGGATATAATATAGATAACCAAATGGAGACGCGTCACAGGCATAGGCGCTCGCGCATCCAGATACAAGCGCCTGTATGGAAAACCTAGTTTCGCCTACACAGCGTGCACTGGCTTATGTGTTGTCCCTATTTTTAGAAACGGGGATTCTAGGTGGTTCTGTCTAGGTGTGCTTTGGTCACGTCATGAAAACAGATTATTTGTTCTTTTTCAAACTCTTGTCGAAAAGTGGAATTTGAAGTTTGATATTTTAGGCCTAACTTTGTACTTGATGCGCGCACGCCTGTTTGTATGTGTGATGGTTTCAAGTGGGTTTCCTACAATATTTAAAATAAGTTCTCGAGGGCTAATGCATTATAAAGACCTACATCTGTCGATTCATTGTTACAACGTTGACTTTATGACATTCCTACCCTATTCCGTCGGAAAGCAGTGCTGTTGCTGAAGGTCATCTAACAATTTATTGATAGGATTTAGCGACACATCCAGCAATAGTGGTTGAATGTGACTGTCTAACGCGCTCCACTGTTCCCAGCACTATAGCAGTCATTTTACTTGTCAGGTATGTATAACTTTGAAGACGTAAACTTACGCATTTAGAGAGAGAGAGAGAGAGAGAGAGAGAGAGAGAGAGAAGTTACAAATTTTATTTAACAAGTTTAAAAGAGTAAGAACTGGGTGTGTTGTTTTTACATCTTGACCTTGGGGCATGTAACAATAACAATTAGTATACCAAAATACCTTCACAACAATAACATCATAATGTAACAATATAATCAAGATCTGCGCGCGCGCGCGCACACACACACACACACGAAACTTATATAAAACAATCGAATGAAAGTTATGAATGTAGAACTCTTGCTGAGTAGCTAATTAATTTTAATTTTGAGAGAGAGAGAGAGAGAGAGAGAGAGAGAGAGAGAGAGAGAGAGAGAGAGAGAGAGCTTACAATTGACATAGTTTAGTTTAGTTCATAACGCTACGCTGTCGTTATCAATCAACACACGCAAATAAAATCGAAATACATAGGGTTGTACCTATTTAGTATTAGCTAGGTGCTATGTAGATAAATGTAATATTCTAACTATGTACAATTATGCCACACCGGTGTGTATAAACACTTTCTTAACATTTTGTAATTACATAGCTATATTCATAGGTGGTTCCTCGTTGAAGACCTTAGGCCTTGTGGTTGAGGGCGTTCGTTTTTCACACTCCAGTTGAGTACCTATAGTAGTCTGCCAAATGCCTATTTAAACGGCCTTTGTTGAAAGAATTCATTGATGAGTCGGCTTCAACGACCACTGACTGTGGCAAGGTATTCCAATAAATTAGAAGTCATCCACCCTCCGCCTGAGAAAAAAAAGCTTTCTGATTTCCAGGAAAGCTGACTGTTTCTGTAGCTTGTATTTGTGGAATTCTTAATTGTTCTTTCATCTGTAATTATAATTATGTGCACGAAAGAGCGGCTTCCAAAAGAGAGAGAGAGAGAGAGAGAGAGAGAGAGAGACAGGGGGGGGGGGAAGGGGTGGTGTCGTCAACACCGGACCCCAGCTCCTGTTGACGTCCCACCTCCAAATTATCGTCATCACATGATAACCCCCGCGCCTCTGTGTGTGTGTGGGTGCGTGTGTGTGGGTGTGTGTGTGTGTGTAAGATAAGATAAGATAAGATATTACTTTATTAATCCAAAA
Organism: Oncomelania hupensis; assembly: GCA_036898135.1. Lineage (NCBI taxonomy): Eukaryota > Metazoa > Mollusca > Gastropoda > Littorinimorpha > Pomatiopsidae > Oncomelania > Oncomelania hupensis. The sequence goes on from JBAHVR010000130.1 coordinate 224,851, forward strand.
GCATGGAAATTACATTGTCTGTCAATTAAACATGTCCATTCATTCTTCTTTTACACACACATAAAGACGCATGTTTCTCACAAGTGATAAATAAAAAGAAAAGTATTGAAACAAAGGAATTAAAATATTTATACACATTCCTTCAAACATATATATATATATATATATATATATATATATATATATATATATATATATATATATATATATATATATATATATATATATATATATATATATATATATGTGTGTGTGTGTGTCACTGTGTGTGTGTGTATATGTGTGTATGTGTGTACACACACATACGCTTGTATACACCTACAGATATGCTGTTCACATAACTAGGACCATGCTCTTTACTTCCGAACTTCGATCGTACCTCATAGATCTTGGATCACGTAGACGGAGCCGGTACGGTGTCTTCGATTGCCTATAGTAGGTGCTATATAGATAATTGTAATAATCTATGTACAATTATGCCACACCGGTGTGTGCCGGTAGGTGACGACAAAGACAATGCATGATACATAAGTTAAAAGTAGATGTTCGGAAGTGACGATGATGTTGCTTGCCTTAGATAATGGTAACGTCTCCGTTCTCACCTTATTAGACCTCTCGGCCGCCTTTGACACAGTCGACCATCACATTCTCTTTAACACTCTTCAACACTACTTTGGAATCTCTGGCTCGGTCCTGGCTTGGTTCCACTCATATCTTTCCGACAGATCACAAGCAGTCACTGTCGATGGCTGTTTCTCCAGCACAGCAGACTTGGTGTGCGGCGTGCCTCAGGGTTCCGTTTTAGGGCCGGTGTTATTCACTCTGTACACCAAGCCACTGCTTCTCCTGCTTAGAAAGCATGCTGTTGAGAGTCAGTCATTTGCAGACGACACACAACTGTATAAATCCACCGCCCCCTCTCTCATTAATTTTACTGTTCATACTTTGGAGAACTGCATCACAGACATCAAGTCATGGATGACACTCAACAAGCTTAAGCTTAATGACGATAAAACCGAAGCCCTCCTCATTCACAAGCACAACACCTCCTCACTCTCGCCCCTCCCAACATCGCTTACCGTAGGGACAACAAACATTCAGTTCTCATCCTCAGCAAGAAATCTCGGCTACATTCTCTCCGATGACCTCGCCCCTCCCTAACCCATATGCCAAATCACATCACGATAAAACCGAAGCCCTCCTCATTCACAAGCACAACACCTCTCCTCACTCTCGCCCCTCCCAACATCGCTTACCGTAGGGACAACAAACATTCAGTTATCATCCTCAGCAAGAAATCTCGGCTACATTCTCTCCGATGACCTGTACCTCAACAACCACATCACCAACGTCTGTCGCTCTGCATACACGGCCATACGCCAAATCAGCTCCTTTCGCCACTATCTTACAGTCCCTGCCACCAAAACCCTAGTCTGCGCTCTCGTCCTTTCTCGTCTTGACTATTGCAACTCTCTCCTTGCTGGCTCCCATTGACACATCATTGACAAACTACAAAAGGTTCAGAACTCAGCAGCTAGACTAGTATTCCGAGCTAAGAAACGCGATCACATCACACCTCTACTACATTCCCTTCACTGGCTTCCTGTGCAAGCACGCATAGAGTACAAACTCTCTGTTCTCTGTCACAACCTCTTCACAGATTCTTGTCCTTCCTACCTTGCTGATCTACTGTCTGTCTACTCCCCTTCACGCACTTTAAGATCTTCTGCTGACACTCGCACACTCAAGGTTCCCGTCACCCGCACTAAGACATACGGCCAACGTGCATTCGCTTACTCCGCACCTAAGCAGTGGAATTCCCTTCCCTCCCATATCCGCAACATACAATCAACACAAGCATTCAAAAAGGCCCTCAAAACCCAAATCTTCAAACTGCATTATTCAGATTGATTTGTATCCCGCTGCCATTCTCTCATCTTTTGTCTATGTCTGATCCGTAAGTGTATAAACGGCTGTAAATATTTATACTGTTTTTCTTCCTGGGCCTAACCGGGCATATAAATAGCTGTGAATAGGTTTTTGCTATTCTATTTTCTGTCTTTTTTGTCATTTGTGTACATAGTTGTAAATAGTATATTTTTGTCTTTTTTGTAATTTTATGTACATAGTTGTAAATAGCCTGTACCTTTACTGTCCCGTCTTTTGGTGTATTGTAGTAAAAGTGATGTTTCATCGAGTGCATGTATTTATATGTAATGATTATGTAAAGCGTGGTGAGTCTGGTCATAGGCTGAAGTACCCGCTATATAAAAATCCGTTATTATTATTATTATTATTATTATTATTATTATTATTATTATTATGATATAGATCTATATCTATATGTATAAATGTAGCCGAGCGATGTATTTGACTCCCGTCTCTAGTCCACCACCCTGAGAACACGGCTCAACCCGAGCTGTTATTTTCATTTTATCCCTCAAAAGAGGGACATAAAAATATTTGCCCTGCAAGGCGGTGAAGCGTGGTTGGTAGTACCGGGTCGCCGGCTACTAGTGCCATGACACTTCTCTCCAAAGTCGCTGCCACCGACTTGCATAAAATGCCTGCCACGACCTTGAGAACGTACACGACCCAACCCGAGCTGTTATTATTGTTTTGTTTGTACATGCCATTCTTGTAAAGATATTCTACATTTTACATTTACTATGTTTGTGCAGCCGAAGTGCGAATTTCTATGTAAGTTTCATAGATAAATACAGTTGCAATCAATCTCAGTCAGACAGATCGACGTCCTAACTTAAAGACTAGTTTCATTTCGCCAGGACGCATTTTCTTTGCGCATAGTTTAGTATCAAAATCTAATATTACGTCGTGTTCTAAAATTAACCACAAATATAGATACTTTGTGAAAATATGGCTCCCTTATAATTGACTTGTGGCAAATATCCCCAGTAAAATGCAAATTGTATTAATTTTCAAACAATCTTTAAAATCAATATTTGTTAAAAGTCGTATAACGCTTGAAATTTAGGAATTTTTCTTAATTGTACACATTTTTATATTTGAGGAACAAATTTTCTTAAGGGTATAACTGCAGTATAGTTGGTGATGGAAAAACCTGACAGGGGATCTCCCCAAACAAATAATATGGCGGAAGGCATAGCAGATTTGGAGGTACAGACTTTCATTAAAGTGTATGTTTTATTGTTACATCGGTAGATGAATGAAGAGATAGTAGATCTTGTTTATCACCCATGTTTAAATTATTAAATCTATCTCAGTAAAGGTTAAGATAGGGTATCCAGGTTGAATGCACACGTGAAACGGAAAGTGCATGAACATCCTTACATCGACTTTTCTTTTGATACAATGATAGGCCTATATTTTTAAATATAAATTTGGTTATTCTGCTAAATCCCCTTCCCAAAAGTTATATTAGGACGTGTGAATTACTCGTTGTGTATTTGTTTAAAATGAGTTTAGATTTCAAAGGCATTATAATTAATTTTTATAAATTATGATTTTTTTTTAAAAACCGCCTTGAAGATGTATAGGCTTAATTTATCTTCTTGACTGCCAACTTTACTCTGATGTTACACTTTTCCCCAGGAAAAATGCAACGATTCTGGTAGATTCTAGTGGGTTTGGGGTAAGGGGGGGGGGGAGTGGGGCATTGTTGCTCAGTCAAGGTTGGGTAATCTTCAATGAAACACATCTTACAAAATTTGATTGATTAAATGGTAAGCTAAGGTAGGTCATGTGATATTGATCAGCCAATCTGGTCTTTGTATATTTATCCAACCTGTTTACCGGTTTTCTTCCATACTTAACCAACCTCAGACTCAAAGACGAGATTGGCTGATATATTTAAACTTTATATTATTATATAAATATATAGGCCTTTATATCGGGAGTATACTGATAAACACAGCATTGTTGTTTACTGTGTGGGGTGTGAACCTACCTACGTATATGATATCAATAATCAAGGACTAAGCATGTAGAGGAGTGCCTGTACAGTATTGACCTATTCTTTTGTTACTTGGATTCTTTACTTTGGACTAGTGTGGTGTGATTATTTCTGAGGTGTGTGCAATATGCTATACACATGTGTGAATAAATATTTATTATTTTACAGTGTATATATGTCATACATGATTTTTTTTTTAGGTTTTGTATGTTGCTATATAGTCTAGAGAAAGAATTATTTTAATTTATGTTAATAATTGAAGTAAACAAGTAGCGGTACAGCAAGTTAGTGTGTTGGAAAATTTTACAAAAACATTTATTTTTAAATTCTATTAGCACTTTTTTATTTGTGGATTGTTAGTCCACGCTGTACTCATTTATTTTCTTATATAATGGTTATATCTGGCATACAAAATTTATTTTATTTTTGTTTTCATGCTGCAGGTGTTACTGTTAGTCTTATACTGCAAATTTGCTGAACTTGGAACTTTGGGACCACTGACAACATTCAGATTGCAGGATCTTGAAGCAACTTCATTTCAATAAATCAACACAATTCAGGAGCTGAAGTGTACTTCCACTTACAAAAAAAAAAAAAGAAAAGAAAAAGAAAGCAAAGCTAACGCACCTTTCACCTTTAAAACTATTGTCTGTGCACGTTGGTGACAGCCCAAACAGTGTTGTTATTGTAATAAAGCCAGTCAATACTTGCTGCACGTTTGTGTATTGCCACCTTGCCACCAGGATTTGTCCACAGTAGACAGCAGTTACTTCTGGCTTCACATTCCACTTGATCAGCTTACTCAACGATGGATGACCAGAACCCTGGAATGGACATTGCGCCTGATGAAGAAATTCCAAACTACTGGCAGAGGTGTGAGCTACCGGTCAGTCACCAAGCTACCGACTATTTAGCAAACGGACTGGAAGAGTTGCAGGTTCATGATGATGATGATGACTTGCAGGAGGACAGTGAGTTCAGTAGAATACGGCAGGCACACGTTATCGGTATCAGGACTAGTCACCGTGTGCAGGAACCAACAGACGCCACATCAGATGCTGTCCCCACTATTTACCAGCGCGTGTTTCCTACCAGACAACAGCAGCAGCACAATGGAACAATGTACTACAACTCTGAGGAGCAGCGCCTGCAGACATTCTCAGACTGGAGGTACCAGCATGTGGTGTCAAAGGAGGAGTTGGCTAGGAACGGCTTCATCTACACTGGCACGGCTGATAAGGTCAGTCTTGACAACTTTTCTGTTGCTTTTGTCATTTGCAAGTGTTGCTTTTGTTTTTGCAAATTTTGGTTTGGGTTTTTGGGTTTGTTTGATAACTAAATAACATGTTGTGGGTGGAATTTTTTGAGTTTGGAATGAAGTCATCAGATTTAGTGCTGTTTTAGAAGACGAGGTAGAGAGGGAAATATACAAGGGTGGTGTGTGTGTAAATAACAAAACATGAATGAAGTCATCAGATTTAGAGCTGTTTTAGAAGACGAGGTAGAGAGGGATATATACAAGGGTGGTGTGTGTGTAACTGTAAATAACAAAACATGAATGAAGCACTAAAAATGATGTTTATTGATGTAAGCGTTATTTTTTAACTGCATTGTCATTTATTTTGCAGGCTTAAAATTTTTTTTTAAATGTAAATGCGTTATAAATGGCTGTACTTTAATAGTCATAAAGATTTCTTGATTTGAATTGCATGATTGTTAACATTGCTAAATTTCTGACATCAATTGTGTCTGACAGGTGCGCTGTACATTTTGCAACGTCATTTTGCGGCAATGGGATGACAGCGATGTAGTGGAAACAGAACACAGGAAAGCATCACCTCGATGCCCGATGGTCACTGGCCAAGACTCCGGCAACATCCCCTACTCCCCTTTCTCCAACGGCCTAAGCCTAAGCTGTGCCGCATCAGCAACTCCCATGGATGCCCAGGCTTCCTCAGCCACCAGCGAATGTGAGGGTAAAGGTCACGACATTAACCCCTTGGAGGAGCACTATGGCAGCAGTTACGCTGCCTCCGGCAGACAAAATGGAGATGCGCATCGTAGAGATTCATCGTCAGAGGCCATGGGTGCAGAGTCTCCAGCTTGTGAAGCATCTCCTCGCATCAAGCATATGGCCATCTTGCCTGCCCGACTGGAGACCTTCAAGGACTGGCCCCCACAGATGAAGCAAAAGCCCCAGCAGCTGGCGGAAGCTGGCCTGTACTACACTGGTCAGTGGTCATTATTCATCACTTACATTTAATCTTAGGGTAGGGCGTTATTGCATTGAATAATCCACTTACATTCTTTTTTTTCTTTTGCAACGCGTGTTTCAATCAGTATCCCCCTTCCGCCCAAGCCCAAGTCCATTATTGAAAGCTGGTTCAGGAAACACTCCTTCCCGGTATAAAGCAAGTCCATCATTGAAAGCTGGTTCAGGAAACACTCCTTCCTGATATAAATCAAGTCCATCATTGAAAGCTGATTCAGGAAACACTCCTTCCCGGTATAAAGCAAAAGAAAATATTTGTTACAGTGGCCGCGCACCACCCAAGTGGTAGATATTATGCCCTGTACACGGGTTACCTCAGGAACCTGAAGAACAAATAATAGGTAACGATTGTAATCATTATATCAGTGATGCACATGTTTTGGGACCCTAATAGGACATGATGTCCTGAACACAAAAAAACAATAGGACATGATGTCCTGAACACAAAAAAGTAATAGGACACTGGCATTGTTGCCAAAAAGTCTTGTTGTTTATTTGGTAATACTGAACAGTAAAGAGGCATTTCGAAACAGTGAAAGTTCAATTCTTTAAAATGTAGCGTTTTCTCTTGCTTTCTGCGTTACTGTCTTTCAAAAGCTGCATAACAGAGCCAAATTTCATGAGAGGCAGATTTTCTTTTATTAGCCAGTTTACAGCTCATGCTGTGGTGATCATTGCCTCCTGATTTGTCAACATTAGATCCTAACAAGCCTCTTCATTTTGTTGCTCTTGGGGCACTTGGATTGCTAGTTTGTGACTAGCTGTAGTCAAATGATCTTTCAATGCACTTTTTTTTTTTTTAAGTTAAAGCAGCCGCGAGTAAACGAGTTTTTCGCCACACCAGAACTTTTAAATACCGTACAGAACATGGCATTTTTTTTCATCGTCAAATGTTACGCCTTACTGAAAAACGCGATCAACACGAGTACTAGTAGGCTGACTCGAAGTTGACGGTTTCTCGGCCTCGCGACCATCGGCATCGGAAGAATCCTCCACAGATCGTGTAGGCTCTGCTTCTTTTAATGTGCTGGGAGCTGAATTACCCGCAAATAAGACGATGATTGAGATTTTTTTTTTTTAATCCGCCTTCAGTCTTTTTTTCGCAGGCATTTCCGATAATTTCGATCGAATGTTTGGCTTACCAAAAGTACAACGCCAACACAGATCCAACGTAAACTCAAGTCGCGAGCACCGATTGACTAAAACAAAGCTGTAAATGTTTCAAGGGCGCTGGTTGGCTGTGTTGCTTTGTGACTCGGGATAAAAATAGCAATCCCACGCAGGCGATGACAAGGGAAATAAGGCATGTATACGTTTCAGCATGCAGACGACGTTTGGTTTTCCGTCTAGCGAGGCATAAACATTTCGCCATCTGTGCAAAATACGCGAAAACTATCGGACACGTGTCCGACTCGCCATCGTTTTAATCGGAAAAGGTGTCCACCTTGAGGTTTCACAATCGGACATTTAAAATATCAAGCGGTCAATGTCCGGAGTCCGGGCAACTTGTGCATCACTGTTATATTAGATGAATAGACGTTTAAATAAAAAGAAGCGAACTGATAAAGGAGATAATATTCTGAACAAAATCCTACATGTGTGAGATATTTGTGTTGCAGGTGACGGTGACAGGACCAAATGTTTCCACTGCGCCGGTTTGCTGTTCAACTGGGAACCCCAGGACGACCCCTTTGTGGAGCACGCACGGTGGTTCCCAAACTGCCAGTACATGAAAATCATCAAAGGGGAGGAGTTTATCAACAAGTGCAAGAGTGGCGACGCTAGGAATGAAGATGTTCTGCAGACGCCTGCAGTGTTGGCCATCTTGCATGACGGGTTTTCAGTGGAACAGGTCTTGAAAGCAGTGGAGACCTTGAAGAAAAATGAAGGTGAAAAAGTGGATTTGGGATAATATTAGTGTAATACTACTACTACTACTACTAATGATGAAGATGATGATAATGATGATGATGATGATGATACAAGAATGTATAATGCGCATGAATCTGACAAAGAAAATGTGATTCAAGGCACAGGTTCTTTCGATGATGATGATTATAATGTTGATGATGATGATGATGCCATAAAAGTCTGTGGAAATGACGCAAAAAATTGACATTATTTATATAAAAAATAAAACACCAATTATTGGACATTATTTTGGAGGTATTATAATCCCCTTCTTTACATTATTTAAATAAACAAATAGATTAGTTATTCTCAATTACTTCTAATGTTAAACTAATGATTGTGTGAAATTTTTGTTGTTACAGGTGTGAGTGTTGTGATCAGTGCACAGAAGATTCTTGAGACAATCTACAAGCTGGAAGATGAATCAAGAAACCATTTTGCGCAAACACAAGCCTCTGTGCCAAATAGCTCTGGTTAGCATTTTTTTTAAATTTTATTTTATATATTCTAGTTTAGCTTTTATATTAAAACATAGTTTTTATATTTTAAAAAAATACATTTTACAGTACATTGTTTGTGATAATAAATAAATAAATAAATACAATTTTATTGATAAATTTTAATTTTATTGTTATTATTATTGTCTCCTACTGTTTGAAGTCACAAAAAATCATTTAACTGATACCATGCACTACCTACATCACATGCACAACAGATGAAAACAATATAAATTATCCCAACTCACACTGTGATCCCACCATGAAAAGAAAAAGTAAGAGTTATTTTCCTACAATATATTTGTAGATTATTGAGAGAAGAAATTAAAAGACAAACCCTTGTTATGAAAAAACTGTTTTTTGAAGTGGAAGACGGTGGCCAAAAACTGAAATAATCGACTGCAGTAGTTGTAGATTAATATGTTTCTGGCACTCGTCCGCCTAGGACATGAGCAGTAGGATCTTTAAAGTCCTCGTTATAGTATGCATGCGTACAAAGACTAGACCTGGGTTTATATTCTCATCAGAGAGATGACTATTTTGTTTTGACTTGTTTGAAGATCCTGCTGTCAACATTTACTGTAATGACTGTGTCGTTGCGTGTTACAGAGGTGGAACAGCTTCAGAGAGAAAACGAGAGCCTGAAGGACAAACAGCTGTGCAAGGTGTGCATGGAGCGAGACGTGGAAATCATCTTTTACCCGTGCAAACATTTCGTCTGCTGCGGCACCTGTGGGAGCGGTCTCTCAGAGTGCCCCATCTGCAGAACGGTGATCTCCAGCCGCGATAGGGTCTACATGGCTTAAGGACAGAGATTTGGCATCCTGATTCACGACGATTACAGCAACCATCTGCGTTCACCTAAGGTTGTAACTTCTAAAACCTCTCATTATTCTATCTGCAAAACCATAATCATGTTCTTCTCGGTGCAAAGGCAGTAAAGAAGCAATCCAAATCCATGCACTAGGCATGTTTGAGTAGCACAGATAGAGTGACCAACAGCATGTGTGGCACGGTCAGCGCTGTGATCGTGCTAATTGCATGAATAGATTTTAGCGCTTGATAAATGTTAAATCATTCTGGAATGAGAGACTAGACTGCTTCTAACGAAGTCATAGTCTTGTGTCTGCCGCAGGTCAGTCGTGCTGATAGTAGCAAAAATGTTGCCACCGAGAACAGGCAATCTTATTGCAACTGTGCGCATCAGGAAATGCGATCGATCGCCTGATCCACAGCCTGATGATGCTCTTGAGAGACCAGTCGCTTGGGTTATCCTGAACAATGGCCAATGAAACCACCGAGTTTCATCCAGCGCACGGCGACTCAACCAAAGCTTTTTAGTTTTGAGGTTAGGTCAGCCAGGCTAGCTATAAATAGCTTCGCCGGTGCTTCCTTTTCTTTCCTTTCACTGGAAGCTATAAATAGCCCGCAGCCAGCAAAATGTGGAGGCACTAAACACTAGGCATTGAGCTGGTGTGAGCGTCTGACCAAGCGTAGTGCTAAGAATGGCCACAAAGGCTCTGTGGCACAGCCATCAATATGGATAAGCCATGTAACGGCCTTATCCTTTGGGGTCTGTTATTAGCATGGCAGCCGCAGCTCAGGGCCACTCAGTGGTTTGGGGCAGCAGACGATGCGCCTAACGGAAGCAAGTGGGCGCCTGGAGCGGCTTACGTTGGATCCTGTATCGGCCATCGCAGCCACCATCTCTTGAGCTGCAAAAGTAGGCCTGGGCTCTTTAGCATGCTGCTGTGGCCACACAGGAAAAATAAGCACTATCTGAAAAGTCATTACAGACTCTTCTCATTGTGCATATTGATGCCAATATTGATAGACAAATTGTCTAAGTTTCATTTGTAATAGTTTACAAGTGGCTCATCTTCAACCCTTTGAAAACTAAACCTCCACTCACTGTCCACAGCACCTTATTGTGCAGTTTTGTCAGCACCCTCTATACATGTCTTCAACAGTAGGCTTGCTGTAACTTTGCCATTTCCACTGTTGTCAGCACCCTCTATACATGTCTTCAACAGTAGGCTTGCTGTAACTTTGCCATTTCCACTGTTGTCAGCACCCTCTATACATGTCTTCAACAGTAGGCTTGCTGTAACTTTGCCATTTCCACTGTTGTCAGCACCCTCTATACATGTCTTCAACAGTAGGCTTGCTGTAACTTTGCCATTTCCACTGTTGTCAGCACCCTCTATACATGTCTTCAACAGTAGGCTTGCTGTAACTTTGCCATTTCCACTGTTGTCAGCACCCTCTATACATGTCTTCAGCAGTAGGCTTGCTGTAACTTTGCCATTTCCACTGTTGTCAGCACCCTCTATACATGTCTTCAGCAGTAGGCTTGCTGTAACTTTGCCATTTCCACTGTTGTCAGCACCCTCTATACATGTCTTCACAAGTAGGCTTGCTGTAACTTTGCCATTTCCACTGTTGTCAGCACCCTCTATACATGTCTTCAACAGTAGGCTTGTTGTAACTTTGCCATTTCCACTGTTGTCAGCACCCTCTATACATGTCTTCAGCAGTAGGCTTGCTGTAACTTTGCCATTTCCACTGTTGTCAGCACCCTCTATACATGTCTTCAACAGTAGGCTTGCTGTAACTTTGCCATTTCCACTGTTGTCAGCACCCTCTATACATGTCTTCAACAGTAGGCTTGCTTAACTTTGCCATTTCCACTGTTGTCAGCACCCTCTATACATGTCTTCAACAGTAGGCTTGCTGTAACTTTGCCATTTCAAAGTAGTTCTAAAAACCTAATAAGTCAAGTCTTTTGTTTTTCTAATAAATATTTTTTTAAATTTTCAATTTTTTCGTCACTGTAGCGCTTTGTTTGTTATCTGTGACTTAGTCATTGTTTTCTATGTTGGCATCAAACCAGGACCTTAACCAGCGACTGTTTGGTAGGCAAACATTGTAAAATGATGCCAAGCCACCACAGTTATTGAACTGGTTTACAGATCTTTATGCAATGTGCATGTACGCTTGGGGTTAAAACCATGCTGTATGATTTCCCAAGCTTACAGTACCTGGCAGTTTTAATGTGATGCGTTTGTACGGTTGTGCACATATTTCGATCTGATGAAAATGGTGTTTACAAATGCTGCGGCATTGTGAATGCATTGTCTGTGATACACACCTGATATGGCAGCAGAGTGGTGCTAAGATAGAATTTGGTACAATGTATTTTCATGCATGACATCCTGAATGTTGCTAGCTTGGCAGTGTAAACACTAGTGGTTTTATATTGCTAGTAAGCAGTAGTATTAACAATCATTCGTATGAAAACGTAACATTGTAAGCAAGCGATAATGTTTTAATAACGTATAAATGCTGTTTTTATGTCAACCATAATGCGTATGAAATGTACAGCTGCTAGTTTTGGGACTTCAGGAGGCCAGGAACCTTTCACGTTGAAAGATCATCAACATGTGTGTATATTCAATGCCTGTATTTTTTTTATTCGTGTACATAAAGGTGAGATTGTGGGCAATTCGTCATTGGCTATGCCTGTCAATTTTATGTAACAATCATTGCACCCGTGAAAGCCGTAAATTGAAAGGGTGCGATTCATTTGTATATATTTCTCCTTATTTATTATATGACTGAGCGACATAAAGATGGGAGATGGTCCTGTGAAACTTTTGACGTTATGTAGCCAATACCACTGTGTGGGAGAGAGAGGAGGATGAATGGACGTAACTGCAGCAAAGTCCACAAATATTGAGCCACATTTTGAGGGGAGATAAATCTGTGAAGGTTTGACACTATTGTAGTGAACAACATAGTGCAGGATTGCAGCAGCTAATCCAACCATTAACCCTTTTACTGCCAAAGAAGAATTGCACTAAATTGCAGCTACTTTCAAGGCAAATCTGGTTCATGATTGTATAAAATGTAAAAAAAAAAATTAGCTTGAAAGTAATAAAAATAACGTGGTAAAACTTGTACATTAATTTATGAAAGGTCATTTAATTTTCTAAACATAATGCTATTTGGAAAAAACAAAATTACATACATTTTTTTTTTACTTGTTTTTAAACAAATATTTCTTTATTTCTTACTTTTTTTTTGTTTGTCCAAATGAGAGATAGTGAGAAAGAGAGTGTGGCAATCACATCATATAAAAAAAAAAATGTTATAAATGTGATGTATTAATGAGTGTGATTGCGTTCATTTCATCCATGTTCCTGTTTAATGCATACATCAGCTTTGAGGGTGGGAGGGATTGGGTGTGAGCAGTGGGCCGACTGCTACCCGCCAATGAAAAGGGTTATCATACCTAACTTATCAATGTTACACAGCCAATGCTCAGAGCTTTCCAATTGCTGTATTTTTGTTTTGCTGACTGTTGAACTACCCCCGTTGGGGTGCCAGGGGTTTCAGTATAAATAGTATCCCCACTTTCTGGAAATTTAGTGCTTTAAATTCCCATGGTCGCTGTCTTTCTCATTTGTTCTTTCTCATTCCTGCTCAGTTCTATCAATCTGCTATACTATCTTCTTCTTCACTAGACCAGTCACTACCTTTTTTCTTGAAAACTCTTCCGGGACAAGACTCCTTATTTGTGTGTGAGGTCTGTTGGATCAGCTTGGGAATGTTGGACGCTTTCTGCCAGGTGGTCACTAGGGCTTCCTATGATGTTATTATTTAGCAATGTAGGCATTTTATATGTATGTGTTTTGTTCATAATTTATAATGATGTTTGTATTCTATTTTGTTTTTGTAAACGGAGGTTCGATAAATTAACGAGTATAGCCTCAGCGTCCCCTGCGTGGGATGTCTTTATTGTAAAGTGACTGGCTGGTGGAGAGCATTCAGATTTACCACTAAGGTTGTTTCAGCAGATCTTTTATATGGATCAGGGGTTGTCCGGTCCTGATTTGGCTCGGAAGAGTCCGCTGGACCTAAAGCAATAATCATGTAATGTAATATAATGACTGTTGAACTATGTCGATAAAAAAATCGTAACAATGTTGACGATGACCCTCATTGGCATATTTGGTCACGTTATTGTATGACAACTTATCTCTTCATAAGCAGTCAAGGGGTTAACAACTGTGAGTAATCAATAAACTTGTTTTTTGTTAAATTTTTGACGTTTTTGCATATATGTTTATATTCAGATAAAACTCATTGTTGACTTCCAAGTATATTTTGGCATCACTGTTATCATTATGTGTGATGCTTACCAGGGCATTTTCACCTGCCCTTGGTCAGAAGTGAAAAAAAGAAAAAAGGATTATAATATAAAAAAAAGATTATAATATCTCCCACATAATGTTCAGATAATTGATGTTATTATTGTTTTCCTTTTTATAATTATGTACTCATTATTGTTCAGTTCTGTTTAAAACCTTTGATACATCATTTCATTCATGACAACAACAAAATATAAGGAACCCATTTTCATTTTTGTTGTGTCTGTATACTGTATCATGTATGTTATGTAGTGGAACTAGGTTTACATATATGCCTTCACATTTGGTTCAAGTAAAGAAAGTGAACTGTTTAGATGAAATGGTTCATTGATAGATGAAGATTTATGACAAATGTATCTAATATCAACACTAATAATTTATGTGATGATGATGATGACTGTGGGTTTTGATTGTAATGTTACTTCTAATATCATTTTGGTGAAGACATTAAATTTTGAGGAACTTATTTTAAATTATACTGTTGATTTTGTAGTAGTCAATGGAAATGCTACCACTGCAATGTATGTGCATATTTGTGTGCGTTGTGGCCAAGTGGTCTAAGGCGGGACTAACTTGCCATGTCCTCAGGCCACAAATGGCCTGTCAATGGCACCCGACAGGTGTGGGATTGATCCAGCACCTGGGCATTATGTTTCTCCGAATATTATTAACTTTCGACTACCCCCGTTGGGATGCCGGGGGTTTCTGTATAAATAGTATCCCCACTTTCTGGAAATTTAGTGCTTTAAATTCCCACTTTCGCTGTCTTTCTCATTTGCTCTTTCTCATTCCTGCTGTTTTCTATCAATCTGCTATACTATCGTCTTCTTCGCTAGACCAGTCTCCTACCTTTTTTGTTGAAAACTCTTCCGGGACAAGACTCCTTGTTTGTGTATGAGGTCTTTTGGATCAGCTTGGGAATATTGGACGCTTTCTGCCAGGTGGTCACTAGGGCTTCCTATGATGTTATTATTTAGCAATGTAGGCATTTTATATGTATGTGTTTTGTTGATAATTTATAATGATGTTTGTATTCTATTTTGTTTTTGTAAACGGGGGTTCGATCAGTTGGGGTGAAGGCTCAGCTGTCCCCTGTGTGGGATGTCTTTATTGTAAAGTGACTAGCTGGTGGAGAGCTTTCGGTTTTACCACTAGGGTTGTTTCAGCAGATCTTTTATGCGGATCGGGGGTTGTCCGGTCCTGATTTGGCTCGGAAGAGTCCGCTGGACCTAAAGCAATAATCATGTAATGTAATGTAATGACTGTTAAACTACGCAGATAAAAAAATCGTAACAATGTTGACGATGACCCTCATTGGCATATTTGGTCACGTTATTGTAAGACAACTTATCTCTTCATAAGCAGTCAAGGGGTTAACAACTGTGAGTAATCAGTAAACTTGTTTTTTGTTAAATTTTTTGACGTTTTTGCATATATGTTTATATTCAGATAAAACTCATTGTTGACTTCCAAGTATATTTTGGCATCACTGTTATCATTATGTGTGATGCTTACCAGGGCATTTTCACCTGCCCTTGGTCAGAAGTGAAAAAAAGAAAAGAGGATTATAATATAAAAAAGGATTTAATATCTCCCAAATATGTTCAGATAATTGATGTTATTATTGTTTTCCTTTTTATAATTATGTACTCATTATTGTTCAGTTCTGTTTAAAACCTTTGATACATCATTTCATTGATGACAACAACAAAATATAAGGAACCCATTTTCATTTTTGTTGTGTCTGTATACTGTATCATGTATGTTATGTAGTGGAACTAGGTTTACATATATGCCTTCACATTTGGTTCAATTAAAAAATGTGAACTGTTTAGATGAAATGGTTCATTGATAGATGAAGATTTATGACAAATGTATCTAATATCAACACTAATAATTTATGTGATGATGATGACTGTGGGATTTGATTGTAATGTTACTTCAAATATCGTTTTAAATGGTGAAGACATTAAATTTTGAGGAACTTATTTTAAATTATACTGTTGATTTTGTAGTAGTCAATGGAAATGCTACCACTGCAATGTATGTGCATATTTGTGTGCGTTGTGGTCTAATGCGGGACTAACTTGCCATGTCCTCAGGCCACAAATGGCCTGTCAATGGCACCTGACAGGTGTGGGATCGATCCAGCATCTGGGCGTTATGTTTCTCCGAATATTATTAACTTTTGACTCGGGCAACAATTCACGGGTTTTCTCGGGGTATTCCGGTTTGCTTCCCCAGCAAAATGTCAAAAACACAACTAATATTAGGTAGGTTGGGTTTGGGTGCGCCACAGGCTGCGACTATGCCTTCCCCTGGGGAGACGGTCCAGAATTTCCCAATAAAAAGGGACAATAAAGCTTACACCCACCCCCTAAAAACAAAAAATGTGTGTGTGCATGTGGGAGAGGGCGAGTGTGTGATTGAGAGAAAAGAAAAAGAAAGAATGAGAGGTAATATGACCTACATGAAATTCTGATTTTCTGTTTTAAGCATTGTGCAAGGTTATGCTCAAATGTTACTAGTTTATTTGCTTTACTGGTAGTTCGCAGTTTTTACTTTACTGCATTTGATCAACGTGTACACTCCTTTGCGGTACTTCTATTTTTTCATTCAACTTGGATATTAAGCATGAATGTGTGTGCATTTTTGTGTGTATGAGAGAGAGAGAGAGAGAAAGAGAGAGAGAGAGAGAGAGAAAGAAAGAAAGAAAGAGAAGAAAGATTAAGAGGTAATACGTATAAGGTAATATGTATATGAAATGAGTTGTGCTCCATTGTAACCATCTCTTGCTTTAGTTTACTGCTAGTTTGCAAAAAGGGGTCTGAACCTTTCTTATTTACTTGATTTTATCAAAGTGTACACGCCTTTGCTGTGTGTGTACAACTTATGCCTATTTCTTCAATCACAGTGAATATAACTTTTATGGAAATTTTTGTTGTGTATAAAGTGGCTAAATGATGTTAATCTAAATAAAATGAGGCACTGCAATGATGTTTTAGTGTAAATTACTATGACCAAAAATGTTCTGATGGATAACTTTATTTTTAAACTTTCTTTTTTTTTCCAAAAAAAATTTTCGTACCAATAAATAACAAATCAACAACATATCACCACCTGAATACATACATATAAATGCATTTTTTAAAAATGGCATTACGTTATCCAATCTGTATTACAATCACACTGTATTTCTGACATAAGGAAATATTACTTGTTCAATGATGGGGAAATTCACAAGAATTCTAACTCGATGCTCATCACAATAAATATTTCTTCCTCATTGATCATAAACAGTTTCCTCAAAACGTAATATAATTATTCCTGTGTGAGAAATAATCATAATAAATAACTTCCTAATGCACTCACACCCATTGGGAAAAATAATAATAAACAACTTCCTCATGCACACAAGAAATAATAATAATCTATTACTTCTTAATGCACACACACACGTGTAAACCCCCGTTGGGGTGCCGGGGGTTTCAGTATAAATAGTATCCCCACTTTCTGGAAATTTAGTGCTTTAAATTCCCACTGTCGCTGTCTTTTTCATTTGCTCTTTCTCATTCCTGCTCTTTTCTATCAATCTGCTATACTATCTTCTTCTTCGCTAGACCAATCTCCTTTTTTCTTGAAAACTCTTCCTGGACAAGACTCCTTGTTTGTGTATAAGGTCTGTTGGATCAGCTTGGGAATATTGGACGCTTTCTGCCAGGTGGTCACTAGGGCTTCCTATGATGTTATTATTTAGCAATGTAGGCATTTTATATGTATGTGCTTTGTTCATAATTTATAATGATATTTGTATTCTAATTTGTTTTTGTACACGGGGGTTCGATAAGTTGGGGTGAAGCCTCAGCCGTCCCCTGCGTGGGATGTCTTTATTGTAAAGTGACTGGCTGGTGGAGAGCTTTCGGTTTTACCACTAGGGTTGTTTCAGCAGATCTTTTATGCGGATCGGGGGTTGTCCGGTCCTGATTTGGCTCAGAAGAGTCTGCTGGACCTAAAGCAATAATAATGTAATGTAATGTAACACACGTGTAAACACTTGTAATTTTGAAGTGTCTCTGGCAGCAAACTCTGCATCTGAAACGCGCACTCACTCCACATCACTTTACACAGTCCATGACAAATATGCAAGCATGAGCACTTTAAAACTACATTACTGACATGTTGCCAAAAGGACCCCATTAATGCTAATTTCTTAACTCTAATGGCATTGCACTTGTTTAGTCTTATCACCAAAGTCATACAATATGACCACAAGAAATATTATCCACATGTAGATAGGGATGCAAAACTTACAAATATGTTTCTCCAAATATTATATACATTCGTCTCAGGCAACGTCTCTGTTTTTTTCTCGTTTTCTCCCCAGCAAAATTTCACAAAAAACCAACAAAAAAAACAAAACAAATAATATTAGGTAGGTTGGATTTGGGCGTGCCACAGGCTCCAACTACACCTTCCCAAGGAGAGGCGACCCAGAATTTGCCGATAATAAGGGAGAATAAAGTGTCAAAAATCTCAATCAAAATGCCTGCACATGCACCATATAGCAATACACACTTGGCCACGCAAAGCAGTTGGACACTCCTGTCCTTATTTCCCAAAGTGAAAGTTGATGGTAACGTGAAGACAAAACTACTATAAAATACTACTAGAAAATCTAAAAGAAATACACTTTTTTCTGCTATCGGATTGCTCATAAGATTGGTATGTAAAGGTGTCCCTTAACCTTTTAGGTCGTCGGGGAGGAAAGTGTTTGTGACCTGCCTTTTCTCTAGACCAGCTTAATGAGGGCAGTGCCTATCTCCTCTCCCTCGCTGCTTTACCTTCCCAATCTCAATGTTGACAGCCTGTTGAGATATACACCAACACAAAGCCTATGCTTCTCAACCACCCATTATTACTAAGATTATAGATCTATATATAAGCAGTCAGCCTGACAGGGACATTGACTCCAATCTGCTCAGCTAGTGTCCAGGTCGTTTTAAGTGGAAACAGGTCAATTTTGTTGTGAACATTTTGAGTAACAGAAGTGTGAGGAGAGTCTTGGACTCGAAATATTTCAAATCCAATGGTCTTATTGTCTGTTATTTTACAAAACTTCCATATTGTCCTCAACAATCATCGGGTGTTATTTCACTCATCTATGGCAACGAAGTTCTTTCATCTCTGATAAGTAGTCCAATTTCTTCTCCTTGGTCACTCAACATGAGCATTCTTCCAGGTTCGTCGTGACTGCAATGGACTTATGTGACCCTGCAAAAACAGACAATAGGAATCAAACAACTGACACACAAAATAACATTGCTGTAAAATATATATATATATCTATATATTTTATGATGTACCACTGGCAAACGAACATTACCATGACCAAATCTTTACAGAAAAGCAACAACATGCTCTGATGTATGCGCAAAATCAGGAGAATATTTTAAAATTTTCTATTTTATAACTTTTTGTTTTATAAACCCGTCATGTACATGTGATGTAAGTTTACAAAAAAACTTCGAACGTGACTACATTTAAAACTTTTATCACAAACAATTATTTTATCATCAAGCCTAGGCCAAGATGTTATCATTCATCATTTCATGCAATGTTTTTTTGTTGGTGTGAAGAATAAGGACAAATGAACATGCAAATACCAAGGTTCAGAAAATAGCTTACAGATAAGAAACGAACATGAACTTAACCAAATGTATGATACTGATAGCAAGATAACTGCCATGACCCTAATACCACCTCCCACCAACACGATAATACAAAAAAAGTAATTAATTAATTAATGTAAACAAAACCAAACAACACAAATAGAAAAATTAAAAACAGATAACAGAAATGGAAAGAGTAGAAAATGGAAATAATCATTGGTTTGTGAAATAAAACAAATCTATTCCAGTTACATTTGATCAAACTGACAATAAGGTATGCATGCGCACGACCACACAAACCCACACACTGACCATGCACATGTCACCACTGACCTATAGATGAACTGTGCCACACTGGCCATGCTATCAATACAACGATCCATTACATGCAATCACGTGAAGGTAAGCTGAAGTAAATTAACTTCACCAGGAAATCCCAGACAAGACACAGGGAGGTGGGGGTGAAAGAGAACTGGCGGATGGAGAGAGAGAAGGAGATAGGGGAACAGAGGGAAGAAGTAAAGCAAAGCTTTTCATAATGAATAATAATACAATGTATAGTAATGTAACAGTGTGCATGAGGCAAGATCAAAACCTCATAAAATGCCTCATTGATACTAAGAGATCACTATGATTATATAGTCATACTGAATGTAAACTCCATGCTTGGTCATTCAAAAATGTCGTCTGCTGTAGGCAGTGGGTGACTTATCTCCCTTACAGGCACCAAAATCATGTAGTTAACCTTTAGCCTGACTCAACACTAATACACAATTAGCGTGTGTTGGAGGTTTTGCTGTGGTTGTTTCTGGCCACTGGTTATGGACCTGATGAAACGGATGACACATAATGACGGATGGAAGGAAACTCACGAGGTGACCCAATACAGGGACTGAAAGTCTGTTTAAGCTGAATACTTGCTCTCACCTCAATAATACTATACTATGCTGCTTTCACCTCAATAATATGCTATTCTACCAGGGATGGGAATTGCCAAAAGTTGATGGGGCTTACTGCATCTGCAAGCCGGGGTCCAGGGGCCGCTTAGGCCCCGGTGGGGTCAAGGGACAAAGCCCTTGTAGGGGGCCCAGGGGGGCGAAGCCCCCCGGAAGAAAATTCATTTTATCAAAATTAACTCAATTTTGTAGCCTCTTTTAAGAGCTAGAAAAGAAAAAGATGATGCAAGGTGTTTAATTATTTAATCAGTTTCTTGTTCCTTCTTACCTCTTTAAAGCTTTTCTCTGTAAGTCCTACTTATCTCCCACCATTTCTTTTTGATTGGTACTTTGTCACATTATGCACACCGTTCCAATTGTTCAAACAATGTGATTAAATGTATTTGTGACCCTCCACCACGGTTTGAGTCTTATTGTGCCTCTGGGTCATTTTGAGTTATTTGTGCTATCTTAAAGTATTTTGAATGCCAATTTCAATGGAAAAAACCGTTTGAAAATCTGACGAATAGTCTCGGAGCTACATGCTTTTTACTTTGCCCCCCCCCCTCAAAAACGCGATTCTGAGAAATCTCGAAATTTGTGTTTACAAACTTTAAGACAGTAATGTCCTTAGCAACCATGCATGGATCTTAATGAAATTTGGCACAGTAATCTAGCACAGCATTAACAACACACACACACAGATTTTCATTTCAAAGTATGAAGTACTTTAATTTGTACACTTTTTTAAAATACATGGTAAAATGTATGTTTTACTTAGTTAACATTTTTATGCAGGCCGATTGCTACTACTATAATAATTTTATTCATAACAATATTAAAATCATTACAAATGAGCAAATGTCAACAATTTCTATAAAATAGCAACATAAAATAAAAAAGTATGTGGTCTAAAAATTGTTTACAGGGGCATTCCCGGAGAACTATTATTTTTAGCCTATCGTTTTAGCTTTCTATTTCGAATCAACCAGTCGTATTCTACATAGTTTAAAAGCTGAGACAAAGACCTTTCAATCGGTGCATAGTACATCGGGTCGGCTCAAAAAGCATAGGGAGGACAGGTTGTTCAAAAGAAGTGGTTTTGGCAAGATTTTCTCACCAAAACGGGATAGGTGGTGCTTTTAAAACAAATTTATAATACTTTTAGAAGTGAATTTTAGCAAAATTCCAACGGAAACATGTAGATAAATGATTAAAGAATCAGCAACAACTAAAATCTCCAAACCGACAACCCACACCCCCTGCACCTATTTTCAGTGATTGCTCGGAATGGACTGAGGCACAATACGACTCATCCCTGTCACGTGGGGTTTATGGGCTCTGCACAATGGAATTATGGACCCTCACGTTTATTCGGTGGGAACTGCTAGTAAGTCACCCTATGAACTACTTTAATAAATTTATTTGTTTAGCTCGTTCTGTGTTAAGGTTGGGGTACAGAAATAGATAGAAAAATGGTAAAAGAATACTGTCACACTAGCTTTCACACGGCTATGAATCATATGTAGTCCAGCCACTTGATAACAGTTAAAATCACACATTTATTTCTTCTACTCTATACAAGATTCTCTAAGTACTAATCTAACTTAAAAAGTCTCAGTTACTGCTAATAGTCCGATCGCTGATAGTCTAGGCAGCTGTTATATCTTCCTCGGGCACTTTGCTATTATATTTCATGTAGATTTGGACTACTGTGGTCCTTTTTACAGTTTCTGACGAGTTGGACTACTGTGGTCCTGTTATGATCAGTTTAAGTGCACCTTGGCGTGTTCACTTAACTGCTAGATGGTGCGTGCGAAGTCCTTCTGTGAGGTAGCTTCGGGTCCACCTGTGTCGTTGTGTAGTTGGGTTCCCTTGCCACGCTGTGGGGTCTGACAGGGTGTGTTTCAAGGTAGCTCTTTCCGACTTGTGCGGTAGAGTCTCCTCAACCAACTAGTCGTTTCTGTGGAGTGGGGTGCACAGGATAGCTCGGGATAGCTCGCCTGCTCGTCTGTAATATAAGAGACGAAATTCTGCACAACCCTGAATAATCGGTTTGTGCAGAGCGTCTCACTGAAAGCCAAAGTAGCCCTCAGTGATAGCTCCACATCTCTATACATAAGCGACGAACATTCTGCTACTTCCGGGGTCCACTGGAATCTCACTCTAAATTCCTATACATACATAAATATCAATCGTGTCTAACTATACACATACAGAATTAATAATATTACAAACATTCAGTGGTACAGCCACTGGTCTGCAAACATACATATAAGTTAAACAACAGTGGTTCCGTATGGTATGCAACATGGCGGCGCAACCGGTCGTGTTTCGGCTCGTGGTCGGCTCTTCCACGTGGTACGGCAAATTCGGATTAATAATTCACATTTATGCATAGCAAATTCCACAAACATAATTTCAACAATAATATAAATATATCACGATGAAACAGAAGGGTGTTCATTTACCTGTCTGACAAGTTCAGGCCCGTTGTGACTTGAGAGAATTCTAAGATTCCTAAGTCCTGCTTCCTGGTCTATGAGTGTAGAGATTTCTCTAGCTGTGGAGATGTTGCCTCTACCTCGTCTCACACACGACTGATTCAAACTGCGCTAAGATCTGACACAGTCAGAACTGCTCTACCCACTGAGCCTGCTCTGATTGGTTAAAACGGTCCGATTCAAAGCTCCAGTGCTGACTCACTGCGGAGCGTGGGTCGGGCTCGCGGTGTGTGGCTTGCTGTGTAATTTACTTGCTGCTGTGTACTATACTAACTCTCTACTGTTACAATTACTTACACAAGGCTAAATAGTCGATGAGCAGAGTTAAAACTAGCCAATTCATGACAATCCCGTGGTGGAGGGTCACATTTTTACTCTAATTTGATTTTACTGTAAAGACATACCACATGGAGATACAGACATAATATATGGACGAGTCTTGTATTAGCATTGCTTTAAACCTACTATTTCACAAAGACATTTGCAGCTGAAGCATTACATAGTTGCTAGGACAGTTGGATGAGCCCTATGGCTACGAAAGCATTCTAAATGCGAATCATAATCTTGCTAGGTCACACACAACACGCTTAGGAAGTTCATCTAGTTACTTCCCTTTTTTTTTTTTAATGTCCGCTGACTAAACACACAAATCACCTAAAAAAAATATTAAAAAAAAAAAAAAAAAAAAAAAAAAAAAGGGGCGTACACAACAATTGCTGGGGCGCTTTGAAGGACTCGATGGGGCGTAAATACGACCGGGGCGCACTAATTCCCATCCCTGTCTACCCTATAATATTCTATACTATACTATGCTATGCTATACTAAAAACCATTTCACCCAGGTAGAATCAATCACCCTCACTTTTCATTGCAATATGCTATCACCAGTGGAACAGCCACAACCTTTGTACAGAGAGAAATTGGGACCCAAAGACTGAGCTGAGCTACACCGGAAAGTTCTCACACTGAGGAGCAGACGCCATGCAGTCAGTTAGTATCACTGGAAACTGTGTGCATGATCGTCAAGGGAATCGTACAAATATCTGTTGCCACTGACCTGATTGGAAGAGTAGCGCCTCTCAATCACCTGAAAATACAGGGAAGTTCAGTTCAGTATTTTAATTTGACTCAATCTGGGGGATATTACACAACAAAAGAAAAATAAAATAAAACAAATCTATAACAATCTACCAACTGCTGACTTTAGTCATTAATGAAATATTTTACAATTGTATTTAAAAACACAAGAAACATTTCAAAGGTCAACAAACATGGAATGTAAAACAAGAAAACTACGTGAGATTAAAAAAAGAAATAAACCAAAAGTGCCACGAGTGTGCTAAGATAGCATGAATTTATTAAGTGATCATCCTCATCAACCTGACTATAGTTAACACGCAGGAAAATGCCAAACTTGTACTACATACCCAGTCGGAAAAAAATCACTAAAATAAAAATTCAATTCAAGACATCTTAATGACCCAGCATAGCAATGGCAGGCATTGATGTCACAATGAAAAACAAACTTATTACTATCCTGTGAGGAGAAGTAACAAGAATTTGCAGCGACATTCCTTGAACCCTCTCTCAAGATTTTCTTCACTTCACACACCACAACAAGCACTAAACCAGTTGTTACTAAAACAGGCAACTTGATGCTAGCTGAGATTTTTTTTTTTTTTAAAGATTTTTATGCTTTATTGTCCCTTTTTATCGGGAAATTCTGGGCCGCCTCCCCTGTGGAAGGCGTAGTCGCAGCCTGTGGCGCGCCCAAACCCAACCTACCTAACATTAGTTGCGATTTTTGAAATTTACAAATTCTTTAAATTTTTGAAATTTTTGAAATTTTGCTAGCTGAGTGTTAGTCTATCAATCATGGGCTGTGTGTATGCCCTCAACCACCTTCGCCATTTAGATTGGGGTCAGCGTCATTGTTGGGCCAACTGCCTATATCAACTTAGTAGCAGATCAACAGAGGCAAACGGTCTATTACATAATATGCACATATCACAAATATTGAGGTAGAGTTCTTTTACCTTGTCAAAGAACTTGGTTAGTTTTACAGAGTTGGTAGACCCTGGGGCAAGGAATTTCACATTCATGCTGTCCTGTCAATGAAAAAATAACCATTCTGCCTCAACCGACAAACAAGAACAAAGAAAAGAAGAAAGAAGTAGAAGAAGGAAAAGAAGTAGAAGAGAGGAAGAAAGGAGAA